>SMLS01019583.1:0-10459 GCA_004785975.1 Popillia japonica | reverse complement strand
AAAAAATGTTGCAGTTGCATCAACATCTAACTGTCATTTTTGACAGTTTATACTGATAGTAACAATGGAGCTAGGTAGTCAATGTAGGCAACATTATAGTTTTACCAAATTAAATCTGGTGTATTTTTCAATTTTGTTTCTTTTTCTTTGTATGTATTAAACATCAAAATAAGATTTTAAATTGCAGATTTGGTACAAAAAAGCTTGATCACATTAACAATTAAAAATCAAAATAATTGTGATAAATTATAAACTAAAACTACTTACTTCTATTTGATCGTAAAAAATCCACCCACAAAATTCAATATCACAGTTAAATAATTTTAAGTTAATAAATAAAATATTTACTTTGTAATCGATCTAATTATATCCGATAACTTTTACATTACTATAGAAAACTCGTGCTTCAATCTCAAGAGATCACAACGGGCTAACGGTTTGAAATTTCGCGATCAACTGTCTTGGATTACGACTAGTTTTGCGTTTCTTAAACCCAGCCTTTCCGTGCCCAGTACACACATACAAACAACAAGTTTTGCCCGTATATACCTATGCGTTAGTTCCATTTAGAAACTGACAACGACAATCTTCTTATTCTTGTAAGATTCGCCAAGTTCACTTCAACAAAAAAAAAAGAATCAATTAATTAATTAGAAGGTGGTAAATCTGATCTGTTTACATAAATAAATAAAATTTCTTTGTTGCGGATAGGATGTAGCGGTTAATTTAGCGTTAACGTTGATGTTAATTGTTTGTTTGGAGGCAAAAATTGTGTCTCTTGACTGGTCAAGGTTGATTTTATATCGAACTTAGATGAATTGGATAATTTGAAATTTGCTTTTTAAGTAAATACCTGTGTTAGCAGGAAGTATTTGTTTAATGTGTAAGGTGTAATTTGGCGACCTTTCCATGAGATGTACATAAATACATAGACTCTGTTTTGTAATTAGATTATTTACGTAAATCACAATAACGATGGAAATTAATGTCAACGTAGGCTTTTAAACAGGAAAATATGAAATTATCTAATTAAATATGTATTGTTATTGTATTTATTATAGGTAGTACCTATCCCACAAATTTAACATTAAATCATTAAAAATATTCATGACTGCGCGATTTAGAAAATTCTATGGCTGAAGAACTTTAAAATAATTGTTGCACTTCAACATCACCTTCACACACTCACCAACAAATCGCTCACATTCGTTCATCTAACACACGATCACAATAACTTGCACTCCAACACCACACCAACTCCACACCAACGGATAAATCCGAATGTCAAACAAGAAGTAGGAACCCAACGACCATACGAGCTCTAGTGACAGCATTCGCACTGTTGCATATCTCCCTTGTGTAAAATTTGGGAAATGAGTTACTACAGAGCATTCACATTGGATCTATAGTCAGCCGAGGAATCAAACACATGAAGAAATTAACTTGCATTCTAACATCATCCTCACACACTCACCAACAAATCGCTCATATTCGTTCATCTAAAACACGATAAAAGTAACTTGCACTCCAATATCGCACCCTCACACACTCAGTACGCAAACACTCAAGAGAATTCGTGTCGTTGTGGAAGAAACGACACGATAAAGAATGCAACGCTATAACCCAACATGAATACATTGCAGCCCTCATTGATCCCAAATTAGAACAAAGGAGATATGCGTAAGATTGGGGCTGCCACATCGATACTCTTAAATGAAATATTTTTAGTTAACAGCAACTTTAAAAAAGGTCAGATTAAACGTTATTCAGTTATTGAGGAATAACGAAATCGACAAATACCAATTTGATTTTTCAAAATTTTTAAAAATGAAAAAAGTTGAGTCAAATTTGAAACAAGATTAGTTGCGAGGATTGAATTCTGCCAAATTTTCCATATTTAACCATTGCTCTATGTATTCTAATAACCGAGATACCAATGGGGAGCATCGAAATTGGGACACACGGTATAATATATCTCAAATAGTTAAAAAAAAACTGTTTTTCTTGTTTAATCGTAGTAGAAACACAAAGAGATAATAGAAAAATATTTAAGGAAATATTTACTAAATTAGCTGTGTCTACAATATGGTGTCGTTAAAGTGTAGCAAATTTGGCACTGTAAACATGACCTATTTTCGATTAGATCCTCTTATTAAAAAACAATGTATAAAACATTTTAAGAGATTGAATATATGTAGATTGAAAAAAAACATTTTATCGAAAAATTGGAAAAATTTATGATTAATCTTTAAAAAATGTAAGATTTCATAATGTGGTCTGCACATTTGAAAGATTTGTCACTGAAAATTAAGACAAATTTATACATAATTGCAATAAAAGAGAAATTTGCGGTGACAAATTTCAAAATATGTATTAACAACATTGTTAGTGGATTACTTGAGCAATATCTCAAAATGATTGATGAAATAGTAGAAACGTTTGTGCATGAAAAAATTGTGATATATGTAAGTAATTGTAGTATTGCGGGGCGACCAACAAAGATTGAAGTATGCTGATTCTATATTTGTTTCTAATTTTATCAAAATTATCTTCTCGTTCGATCTTTACCCATATTATGTTGATTATTCTTATTCTGAAGTATAGTTCGTTTCACCATATTATTAAGAGTGTCCCAATAGGAACTTGGTGATTTAAATTCCAAAATAAAATGCGTAGTATTTAGAAATTCAACGATTTATTAACGTAAATATAAAATAGAAACCCTAAAATTATATGTGGAACAAGATATCGGATAAATGTCCACCATGACTTTTATTGCACACGAGGGCGAGGGAATTTCTCCTGCAGTAAATTTAGAGTTTCCCTGGTAGTGTGACAAGTGGCCCCATCTTGTTGAAAGTAAAGATTGTTGAGGTCCATATCTTCTAAACGAGGCCATAGAAAGTTATTCAACATCTGTCGATACCGCTCTTCATTGACAGTTTCTGCTTCTCCGTTATTACTCTCAAAAAAGTAAGGTCCAAGAACACCATTGGCCGAGAAACTGCACCATACAATGACACGTATTGGGTGCATGGGTTTTTCAATAATCTCTCGAGGATTTTCACGCCCCCAAATGCGGCAGTTTTGTCTATTTACGTTACCCCCTAAGTGAAAATGGGCTTCGTTACTGAATATGATTCGCTTACATAATTCATTAAATTCATTTTGCTCCAAAATCCAATTGGCAAAGATACGGCGGTGGTGATGGTCCCTGGGCTTCAATTTTTGTGTTAACTATATCTTGTATGCATATAGCCGAAGGTCTTTTGTTAAAATTCGTTGCAGAGATGATCTTGAGATGGCCAATTGCTGTGACCGATGACGAATTGAAGTTTTTGGACTTTAGGTAACACTTTCATTCACCCTAGCGATATTTTCAACTGACCGAACGTTACGAGGACGTAGTGGTGTCTTTACATCGAGAACAGAACCAGTTTGTTCAAATATTACCATTAAATTCCTAATTGCCGTATTGCTGCGAATATGATTCCGATGAAAAACAACGCGTAGTCGACGAATTGTGTTCGTAATGGAACGACCATTTTCATAATAAATTTGAACAATTTGGATACGTTCTTCAGTCGTGAAACGTTGCATGATGACTTTTACAAGTTTTTAGATGACGTATACCAAATATTAGGTTGCTAAGTTACCTTATTTGAAAATAATGTGAAATTTAAATCCCCAAGTTCCAGTTGGGACACTCTTTAAAATCATCATTGGCAACTTTGCAGCTTTTCATATTTACCTAACTATTACCATTTGTTTTGAATCCACAATTGAGCTCTGATATCCTTTAGCTTTTTTTCTAACGTTGATTATTTGATTGCAAACACATAGACATACAAGGCAATAGCTTTTTATACCAATAAATATTTTAGAAATTAATAAAACTTTCCGAATATATCGACCTCGACAAACCATTCAACCGTGATACAAACGTAGGTAATAATTGAATACGAAACAAACATCATCATAGATGAAAAGTAAGCTTTTGCGGTTTTAAACTCATTCTCGTTTCCGAAAGTATGTATTTGCCTACACATTCGCTACACTTGCGGTTAAAATTCCGTAGATACGTGTAGTAAGGGCATTTTTTGTCTAAACTTAATGACGTTACTATTTTGCTTATAGATGCATGTATTATACAGCGTTAGTAAAAAGTCCCGGAACGATCGAATAACTGTTATTTGAAAATTATGATTTCTGAAATTTGGTATGGGGGTATAGTTAATATAAATGCATTTTATGCAATACAGTTTATATTTTTTTCACTTCCGGTTTAATCGGCAATACATCCAATTTTTTTTTTAAACGGAACGCCCAGATTTTTTTAACACTTTTGAATGCAAAATAAAAAATTACGTTCAGGAAGTATTAAGATGTTTATTTTTATTCACAAGAAAACAGTTAAAAAATTAAAAAAGTGTCCTAATACAGAAAAAACAAGGTACCTTTGAAAAAAGTTGTTGTTTAGTGTTTGCATTCTTTTTGCCGTCACATTTGACAATTTTAAAAGCGTTTTAACTTTTGCATCGCTATAAATTTACTTATTTTAGACTTTGACACATTTGAAAACGGCAGTAAAACTTACTGAATCAGAACGAATTGAGATATTAATGATGCGTGAGTACGGTGATCGTCAACGTTCTTTTGAAGAGGTTCGTATTTTGTTTAATACTGTTTATCCGGATCGTCACATTAGTAAAAGTACGGTATGCCGAACAATTCAAAAGTTTGAAGTTTTTCGTCAGGTGAAGGATTTACCTAGAAGGGGACGTCCATTAACAGCAACAGATGAAGAAACTAGTTTGAATGTGTTACTTACAGTGGAAGAAATTCATCACGTGTCCACAACAGAATTAGGTCAAATTCATGAGATCTCTCAAAAATCTGCTCATAAGATTCTTAAATCGGCAAGAATGAAAGCCTATAAAATGTATCCCGTCCATGAGTTAACTGAAGATGATCCAGATCGTAGACTACATTTTTGCGAAACAATGACGGAATTGATCGAGCAGCAGCCTAATGTTTTAGATCACATTATTTTTTCGGATGAGGCAACGTTTTGTCTCAACGGCACTGTGAACAGACATAATTGTCGCTACTGGTCAATTGAAAATCCGCATTGGATTGAAGAAGTCCATACACAGCGTCCTCAAAAGGTGAATGTCTGGGCTGGTCTTGTTGGAAACAACATCATAGGACCATTTTTATAAGAGGAAATTTAACTGGCAACGTCTACTTAAATTTATTGCGAAATGCGGTTGTTACAGCACTTGCGGCCTTTTTTCCAAATGCAAACATTGGTGATCACCTTAATGCACATTTTTGGTTTCAACAAGATGGAGCTCCCCCCTCCCCCCATTTTGCCTATAATGTCAGCGATTATTTGAATGAAATTTTTCCGGAACGGTGGATCGGACGTAGAGGAGCAATCGAATGGCCAGCACGTTCGCCAGATCTCTCGCCATTAGATTTTTTCTTTTGGGGTCACTTGAGATGTCAAGTGTACAAAAATCGTCCCCATAATCTTGAACAATTGGAAGAGAGAATAGTTCAAGAAGTCAATCGCATCACTCCAGAACAAATACAAAATTCAATAAGAAATTTTACTGACCGTTTACATTTTTGTCAAATTATAAATGGAGAGCATTTTGAACAATTATTGTAATCGCAACCTGAATAAACAGGTATCTTGATTTTTCTGTATTAGGACACTTTTTTAATTTTTTAACTGTTTTCTTGTGAATAAAAATAAACATCTTAATACTTCCTGAACGTAGTTTTTTATTTTGCATTCAAAAGTGTTAAAAAAAATCTGGGCGTTCCGTTTAAAAAACAAAAGTTGGACGTATTGCCGATTAAACCGGAAGTGAAAAAAATATAAACTGTATTGCATAAAATGCATTTATATTAACTATACCCCCATACCAAATTTCAGAAATTATAATTTTCAAATAACAAAGTTATTCGACCGTTCCGGGACTTTTTACTAACGCTGTATATTAGCATTAAGTATTTAATTAACCTTTCCTACACTGGGGAAATTTCTTCTGAATTAACCCAACAAAATAATCAAGCGCATATAATCATACTCCATCCGGAAAGAATATGTTTTGTCACATTATCCCGTTCTACAATTGTTGTCAAGCAAGTTCTACTCAAACAAATACACCTCCTATTCGTACATACGTAAGTACATACATACATAATACATATACATATATCAAGGTGAATTTACTCGTATAACTTTCATAAATATGCAAAATATATACATATATTTTTTTAATAAATAAATATACATATCTTGGTAGGTTTATTGGGTTAATATAATTCCTGTATCTATATGTGCTATGTGTACATACATATATCTGCTTTTGTTATGATGGGGAAATTCTGCAGCTCCCGTCAGCGAAAATTCCCCGAGCACTACAAACTACGACATTCCAACATCTACAAACCAGTTTTTGCATCTCTGTAACAGAAGCTTCGTATGCGATGGTGTCTGAAACCCTCTCATAAAGTCCTTCTTTTTTAAATGTTTTAAATGAAGTTGTATTAAAAGCGGAACAAACGAAACAGGCTTATCTTAATCCTTCAAGGTTACTCAATATTATAATTAACTCCTATATATCTATATCTGTATTAATTGGAGAATTAAATAATATATTATTAATATGTACCTACATAATATATAGGTATAGCGTTGGCAACAATGTATGCCTTCAAAAACCAAGGACGCATTTCAACCCAGAAAACCGTCCACCGGATAACGGACGAACTTTGCATTTTTACGAGGGGATGCGTATCCTCTTCCTTGATATATCTATATATCCACCACCTGTACGAGGCCGTCTTCAGGGAGAAACGTGCTCGCCTTGGATGGGGAGGCGAATCGCGTCCAGAATTCCACGAAACAGCTCCCGAGCCGGTGGCGGCGATATTGATTAACGTACGGAGGCTGCGCCACAACGTGACCATGAACCATATCACATTATTCAACCCTGAAAATAAAACGACGGAGATGTCCGTCCAGACGGTGGGGTTGTACCGGGACGATTGGGCGATGATGGTCGGGCGCTCAAAGTGTACAAGTTTGTAAATTGTGGTCCCTGTATATATGAGGTCGTGATACGCGGAAGGGGGTTGAAATATTTTGGATTATTTAGATCGTTTTGCAAATATTCAAGCTGTGCGTGCGTGTGTTTGTTTGTGTCTGCGGGCACATGATCAACAGCTCGTTGACATTAAATGTAGTAAGTATACAACGTAAAAAATATACTCAAAAAGAAATCTCTTTGAAGTACCTACATATGTAGTTATTCGTTTTGTTTACGACGAGATATCGATTACCTAGTTTATTTCTATGGTTGCAGCAAACCTGGCGGAATACAAACACTTATTTATTTATTGATTTCAAAGATTGTACATTACAAGCATTAATTCAATTTAGCAATGAAGAAAAGAAATAATCCATGTGGTTAAAAGGAACAGACTTATTTATTTTTACCAATGTAAAACGGATCTCTATCTGTCACACGGATTGTCAATCGCAGCTGTCACATTGACAGATGATATTTACATCGCAATAACCTTCAAAATTTAAAGGCGGGTTTACGACCGTCAGTTTATTTTATTATTTAGTTTATTTTAAAATTGGCGTTTACTTCTACTTAACACTCTACAAACATGTGCGCAATATAGTCGTTAATGTAGGCGTTATGAACAGAATCACTCCAATTGGTAATTTCACATATACACTGTGAGCCAAAAAGAAGATTAGTACATAACTTGACTTGACAGTTTGTTTTGAAATGCTACCTAATACTTTTGAACAGAATATTTAATTCAAGAATCTTTCAAAGCTTTTGATCAGTTTAACGAAATTTTCGACTAAATTTACAGATTGGAAACCAGTTTTTAAATTTGAGAGATTTTAGTGATGTAACTATGACCTGCCAACATGACAGCTACGATTGACAATCAATTTTGACAGATAAAGAACCATTTTACAATGCTAAAAATTAATACGATAGATTTTTAGCATGATCTTCCCATAGATTGCTTATTTGAACACCCTTTTTTCGACGGACTGTTACACATCATATTCATGCCATAAAACACATCGTTAAATTCATTTCACCAATTATAGGCTGTAATTTGGGTTTATGCTGACATTAGTGTAGGGAGGTTAAGATATAATTTAGACCTGTACAGCACACACACTAGTAGATATTGTTTAGCAATGACCCCCTAAATATGAAGTTAATTAATAATATTGGTAGATAAATTCCATAATAACGCGCCCAAAAGCGATTGTGTCCCTAATGAGTCATTCCACACTTCACGATTAAGTGCATGCAACCTAATAATAAAAAAATAATAATAATTATATCCTAATATATTGCGGGTAGAATTCGTTCTTGAAATTGACACCTACATTCCTGCTTCGGGTTATTGCATTTTATACACGCCACTAAACATAAATTTTCATTTAATTTAATGGTAGTACCGTTACACTAAAACGGAACAACCTGTCATTTAAATTGATTGTCTCTATCGATAGGATAGTTGTGTGTATGTATGTATGTCCTTTGTTACGAAAAGAAAAACTAGATCATTGTAAATTCTAATGTGACATTTATTTATTGCTCTCCTAGACGGTCCAAGGACTGTATTGTTTGTTTGTTTTATTACGTACATACATAGTTAAGTTGGTTCTACTGTAAGCTTCCGTGAAGCTCTCCTATAGATATGTACTAGGTTGTATTTGAGATGTTCTCAGTAGTTTGAAGTGAACTAAATGGAAACTGATATGGAACCATTCAACCTTGTTGAAATATCGTGAAAAGTGAAACGTGTGAATGAACTCGGTACGGGTAACGAGCACGTCGTGTATCAAAACAGAAGGGGCGATGAGAATTGATTTTCTAAATTAAGCGCCGCGGATAAAAGATATTAGATACGGCGATGTTGTTTTCAAAGCTTTGTGTAAAACTGTTCATTATGTAATGGTTATTAAATTCCAACAGAAATAAGAAACCACTAGATAACATATAACACATGATTATCTGTCAAAGTGACAGCTACAATTGACATTTTGTAAATGACAGGTTAGAGGCTATTTTACAATAGAAAAAAATAATAAAAACAGGTTCTTCTTTGACCTAAACGTGTTAAAGCGTTTGCAATAACAAATTGTTTAGAAATAGATGCAAATGATACATAAAATTATACAAATTCCTTACGTTTTTCATTAGATTTAATTTAGCACAGCCTGAATACGATTAACGTGTAAGATAGTATAATTGCCAACATAACAAGGTTAAACTTCAGTCACAATTAACTCTTAAGCTCTTAATGTTAAGGTGTTATACGTTCCGTATTATTTCGCAATTTTTGTCATAAACTGCATATTAACATTAACTATAACGCATAACATAGTATGTTACTTATCCTTATTACTTATCTAATTAACGCAACCGATTGGAATGAGTAGTATTTTGCAAAGGTGTAAAAAATGTTTGAATTTATGTTTGAAAGCACTTAAGATAATACACTACAGTAATTTTTGTGTATTTTATTATTGTTGACTACTTTACCGCGACAGTATGAATATAGCAACGCGTGAAGATTCAAAATGTCAAAACTAAACATTTTAAACTGTCAAAGTCATGTGCTAACAAATTAGAATAATTTTTTTAATCGGATGAACATAATTCTAATTATGTTTACAATCTAAATCAACTAATTTGAATCCGCGGCCTTCTTCTGTTTACATTAAATAATAACAAACGTTCAATTCGTATACACCTTAATAATAATGCGTGTATACTCTACATATTAGTTTCAGTTCTATTATTTTTATTGCCTGCTTTGTTAGCTCTTTATTTTTATAATTTTTTTAATTGGATATCGGCAATAATAAATACAATTGTTGTTAAGGTGTTATTGTTATTATTCGTGATAGTTCTTGGGATAATTATTTAAATTATATTTTTGTTTTCGTTTATTATTTCTGTGAAATGAATAATTATTCTCACGATATGAATAATATTTTAAATGAAGTAAATTGCGTTATTGTTAAGAAGAATAAAACACGTCAGAAAATATGTTTATATTATCTATATAACAAATAATAAATTTACAATAAAACGCAATAATAACATACTCTATTCTGGTAGTAACAATCTGTTAATATGACAGCTGCAATTGACAATTCATTTGACAGATCATATTGTATCTACATTAGATTTATAACATTTGTGACATTATCCAGCATTCAACATATTTAGGTTACATCAAGAATATGTCGTGCAATGCTTTATCTATTGTGGAAATGTGTGTAAAAATATTTAAACCTAACATTTTGAGTCTAGGACTAATATAGAGGCGAATATAGAGTAATTTTAATACTCTTAAATTACAATTACTATAATGCACGCCATCCCAC
>SMLS01019563.1:0-12940 GCA_004785975.1 Popillia japonica | reverse complement strand
CCAAATTGGTACCAGCCAACAGAGCTTCAATTAAGTTGAAATAACAAAGTTATATCTAACTACGAGCGTCATATGTATGTGTTAATCTAATAAGCAAATAAATAAGTCAACTTAGATTAGATCGTAAATAGCCGATTTTTCTACTAATTTTTATCTTTAAAGTGCCATAAAGAAATACACATACAATAATAATTCAGAATATTCTTTAAGTTTTGAAAATTTAAAATAGATACTATTATAGCATCAGAACAGTTGCGAAATTTTTGTTTTGATTTTAAACAAGTATTAGCGATTGTGAAATGTAAAGCCATGCATATCTGAGGAAAACTTCTACGAGGGCAGCGTAGAGTCAATAAAAGAAAATATGATTAGAACATATTGGAATGTATGGCGTTACCTAGTTTACCGTTAACTAAACTTACAGAACTTAGGTCACACACAACCATCTATTGTTACAGCTATTATGCAACTGCTTCATTATTTAAATTTTGTTTTACTGTTGAAATTTGCTGGTTTTATAAGACACTATACCATTGATTGTTTCATGGTAATAATAAATACTAAAGCGTAATTGATGGCATTTGCATTTGTCACCGACTAAATCAACGTGCCATGTGATTTTCTATATATATTTTTGTTGCCTTGGGAAATGTTTGATGCACCCCAAGCGCTTAGTGTCTATCGCGATTTGGGACAGTGGGTCTCACTACCGAAATAGTCTACCCACTGAAACACCTCAATGCCCTCAGTAGTAGTATCTGGAACCATTTGGGATCAGATACTACCGCCATGCCTGTACGCCATCCTCTATATTCTTTCTGCTTCTCTCATCGATTTGCTCTCTCCTGTCTGGCTAACTCATCAGACTCTTTCTTCGCCATTATGTCATTCACATTTTATGAATGGTTCCCCCTTTCTTTGAATTGGACAGCATGGTTGGTATCTTTGTATCTGCGGAAACTTCACAGCCTAGTACACTGAAGGCCCTTCTGCGAAATTCAGTCCGTCGTCGGTCGCACTCGAAAATTGTATGTTCACCAGTGTCCTCTACGCTGCAATACATACAATGACCAGTGGTACCTCTGCTAATGCGTTTTGCAAACGCGCGGTAGGATCCGTGGTATGTCAAGACTTGCGTCAAGAAATAGTCCACCTTTTGGTGACTACTTATACCCATTCGACGATGGCTCTTATTAGCCTCTTAATCCACAATGCTTTGGTCTTCCCTTGCTCCCATTTGTTTTGCCACTCGCTTAGCGTTATCGCCCAGGTTTGTACATATTCTCGCTAGTTTACCGTGTTCTTGCCTGTTGTCATACAAGTACTTCCTCTGCATGACCTGGAGCTCTATTGGGGCCACGCCCGCTATCACCTAAAGCACCGCTAGGGATATCGGATGAGGATGCTACACGAAGGAGCATATTCCTATGCGTTCTCTTCATAATTCGCAAATACTTTTTGATATGCATTGTTTTCCACCATATAGGGGCTGCATACAGAATCATGTTGGAACCGGCACTACAAAGCTAACAAAGCACAGCTCTTTTGTAGTTATTAGGGCCCTTCATGTTCGGCATGAGCTTGATGAGCCTGGATACTTTCCTTTCGACAGTATAAGTTACCCTGCTCGCATGGGGGCCAAACCATCCTCTTTCATCCAGTGTTACGCCTAAGTGAGTTATTGTCTTAGTGGATTTGATGCCGCTCTCGTTAAAAGGAAGAAAACGTGGTCCCTTTCCCCTCTCATAATCAAGGTTTCAGTTTTATTCGGCGCCACTTCCAACCTGCGGTCGCTCATCCATGCAACTATCGATTTCAAGCATGCATTGGCGTTTTACATCAGCGTACGGTCATCTGGTGCTCCCACTACCAAAGGCAGGTCATCCGCAAAAGCAACACTCTTGACATTTGCTCCCAGATCCAGCCCTAGCACTCCATCATACAATAAATATGATACATTCCATAAAACGAGGCCGAACACTGACCCATGTGGTGACTCACTGATATTATTTCACCTGATCCAATATAGATTTTTCTACCGGTTAAATAGTCAGGTATTAAGCCGTTCAAGTAAGTAGACACGCGTCTATTTCTTAATTTATAGATTATCAGAGTATGAAAGGCAGTATAGAAGACCTTTCTGACGTCTATGGTCAACAAAGCACATAGCATGCCCTTGTATTCGTCGGCCGCTGGCAGAACTGATTCTATGGCCTGGATGGTGGACTTTTTACAGAAGCCGAACTGATAGTCGTGGAGTTCGCCTTTTGCTTCTAGTTTAGCCAATAGCCTTGTCTTAATTAATTTCTCTAGGAATGCATTACCATCCTTTGCCTTCAAAACGCATGTACGGAAAATTTTGATGCGGAGGGAGTGCTACTCGGTTGAGGAGTTCCTGTTGTTCTAGTCTTCTTTTTATTTTTACTGAATTGAATTTAGTCTTATTGTGTATTTGTCTGTCATTCTGTATTGTCGGTGTCATATACTCATTCTTTTAATTTACTTACTATTTATTTGCGTTTTCTTTTATTTATACATATATATTGACATTGTTATTATACATAACC
Organism: Popillia japonica; assembly: GCA_004785975.1. Classification (NCBI taxonomy): domain Eukaryota; kingdom Metazoa; phylum Arthropoda; class Insecta; order Coleoptera; family Scarabaeidae; genus Popillia; species Popillia japonica. The sequence goes on along the minus strand of SMLS01019563.1, from coordinate 10,373 downwards.
AACATATTTATTTATTGACAATTTCTGTAATGGTATTATTACAAAAATAAATGCTTTATTATTATTATTAATATTATTATTATTATTATTATTATTATTATTATTATTATTATTATTATTATTATTTTTTTTTTTTTTTTTTTTTTCGGACGTTACCGACCCGCGAGTCAGAAAGTGGCCTGTCAGGAACCGCCCATAGTAGCACCCTGGAACCGTCCTCTTGGACTTAACTTCGGGGTGCGGGCTGTCTTTTCTTCGTTCCTTTACCCTACGTCTCCCGTCCCCCGATTCAGCACGGGGATTAGGAGTTCGGGTAAACTACCTGTAGGACGTCTGTCTCTCGCGTTCTTCCTTTTCCTTGTTTTTCATTATGTACCTGAACATGTCATGTATTGTGGCCCATTTTCACTCTGAGGACAGCATTTCCCTTATCAGGTTGTCGGGTGTTAAGTGGGCACCGAGTTCTCGAAAAACTTCCCAACGTACAGGATTCCATCTGTCACACCAGAAAGCTGTGTGCTCCGGCGTGTCCTCCTCTCCACAGTATATGCAGGCAGCCTCGTTGTCCTTCCCGAATCTAAGGGCGTAGGCCCTAAAGACACCGTGTCCTGTAAGCACCTGCGTCAGGAAATAGTCTACTCTGCGGAAAGTGCAGTCCAACCATGGCGGGTATCAGCCTTTTGGTCCACTGGGCTTTGGAAGTGTTCTGATCCCATCTGTGCTGCCATCTTTCGACGGTGGTGGTTCTTGCCGCCGCTCTACTGTCACCTCCGTTATCAAAAGTGTACTTTCTTTCCTGTGCCAGCATATCAATTGGTGGAATGGCCGCGATTAGTTGGAGAGCCGCTGTAGATGTCGTCCGGAAAGCCGACACCACGCGGAGTAGTACCTTCCTTTGGACTCTCTCTGTGATGTTGCGGTAAACGTTCTTGTTGAGAACGCTGTTCCATACTGGTGCGCCATATAATATACAAGAGTGTACCACTCCACTCAGAATTCTACGTTTACCGCTGCTGGGACCGCCGATGTTGGGCATCACCCGGGCCAACATGGTCGCACGTTCTTCCGCCCTTCTTGTAGCATATTTTATATGCTAACCGAAATAGAGCCGTTGGTCTAAGACAAGGCCCAGGTATTTGACGGTCTTCTGGGGTTTTATTACTGTGGTACCTATGTTGAAGCACACGTGGTCTGTATCCCTCCTCCCTTTAAAGATAATCGCCTCAGATTTTTGTGGAGCCATATTTAAGTTGTTGTTGACTAGCCAATTATTAAGTTTCGCGAGGCATTCATTACCGTTGTGGACAAGATGTTGTTCGTTGTCAGCCCTTATTATTAAAGCGATATCATCTGCATATCCGATGAGGCTTGCGCCTGGTGTCAGCTCGATGTGAAAGATATCGTCAAAGAGGACATTCCATAGAGTAGGGCCCAGTATCGACCCTTGTGGTACTCCTGCTTCCATTCTAGTTCGCTGGCTTTTGGTGACTTGAAGTTGCCGGTCGTTAAAATAGTCATTTATGATATTGACAAGGTAGTTCGATACGCCCTTTCGCACTAGATTTCTGATTATCAGCTGCCAGTTAGCAGTGTTAAAAGCATTACGCACGTCTACAGTTATTAAGGCGCACCATTTCTCGCGACAGCTTCGCACCGTGTTTGTAACAGCTACGATCGCGTGTATAGTGGACCTGGTTTTCCTAAAGCCAAACTGACAGTCAGACAGTCCCCCAGTTTCCTCTAGCTCCTTCGACAACCGATTTTTGATGATAGCCTCATACAGTTTGCTTAGAGTGTTCAGCAAGCACAAGGGTCTGTATGAGGATGCTTGTTCCGGATTCTTCCCTTTTTTCGGTATTAGCATAACTCTAGCCACTTTCCATTCCGTAGGAAAGGATTGGGAGATTAGCAAGCAATTTAGCACACTAACTATCCATTGCCGATGGTGTTCTATGCATATTTTGATGGCTTCGGGTGGGAGTCCATCTATTCCAGGAGCTTTTCCGTTTTTCATGCTGCCCATTGCTAAATCAAATTCTCCGTCCGTGATACCTCTCACTTCACCAGTATCTTGTCTATAGGGGAACCGTTCAGAGCCATCGTCTTTTTTTGTTACAAAGAGCTCTTCGATGATGTGCATCTTTGCTTTGGCTGGGATATCATATGCCGGATAACTCTTCATATCCCGAATGGCGATTTTGTATGCGCTGCCCCACACATCTTCTTCAAGCTTGCCGCACAAATCCGACCAGCATTTTCTTTTTGCCGCCCTTATTTGTTTGCACAATTCTTTTTTCTTTGCCCTGTATCTGCTTTCTATTTCTGCCTTGACATTATCTGGGATCTTGGGGTTTCCTGCGTTGCGTGTTAGTAGTCTTCTCGCAGCTGTACATTCTCTACGATTTTTGTGGATTTCGTTATTCCACCAATATGGCGCGCTGTCGCTGCTGAGTCTGTAGGTGTTATTCCTGTATGCTTCTCTCAGTGCCTTCGTGCATAGTTGGTATGATGTCTTATCGGTTGCTGTCATTGTTGCTGTTCTAAGATCTAGTTCGGTAATAAAAGCGTCCCAGTCACAGCAGAAAGAACCCTTTTTCGACTGCGGCTTGTAGGAGCTAGTACCAGTTTCACCATTTGTCACCTCAAAAAAGATGTAGGCATGGTCTGTCAAGTTTTCTGTCTGTAGCACTTTCCATTCTTTGATCATTCGCGCTGCGTTCTGTGTACCACATGTGACATCGATGTAGCTTACACTGTTACCTCTACGAAAGGTCGGTACTTTCCCCGTGTTGATTACTACTAGGTTTAGCCTGGCCATCCACTCCATCCAGTAGTCCCCTCTTTTGTCATTTATCGGGGAACCCCAGCAGACGGACTTGGAGTTGATTATCACCCAGAACGACCGCATCTTCCCTGTTTGTGTTAATATTATTCATTATGTTGTCGACACAGACTGTAAATTCTTGCATCGGTATATTAGGGGAAATGTAACAGCCGTATATGCCAATATCTTTCAGTTTAAGGTACACGTAGCTTTCATTACATGCAATTTTTGAAACTTGAATTTTCCTATTTAGAAAAAGGAATGCCACGTCACATTTTTGGTCTTTGATCCATGCTCCGTCTTGCACTATGGTTTTATGTGGCACACCTACTATAAGGATATCTACCCCTAGTTCCACTGCACTAGCATAAGCTAGATCATGGGCCGCTCGCCCTCTACCCAGGTTAGTTTGCAGGATTTTCATTTCTGGATTGTTTCTTCGCGGACACCTGGACTTTTAGTAATTCTCGAAATTTACGATATTTTGTTGAATCCGCACGGTGTCCTCTTTCTCGGCAAGCTGAGCAGAATTGCTCGTTGACGCAGTCTTTGGCCTGGTGTCCTGCCTGATTACAATTCAGACAATGATTCGACCGATCCTCTCCTTTACAACTGTTTTTCGTGTGCCCGAATTCAAGACATTTAAAACATCTTATGACCTCTATTCTCTCTCGAACTCTACAGTCGACCCAGCCTATCCTGATTCGACCCCTTTTTAAAATTGCGTTTGCAGTGGCCCGACTTGCAGAGATAGTGGCTATTTGGTTGCCATCTCTAGTGGGTCTCATAGACTTTACTGTTATCGATTGCGCTTCTCTACTGCCTACCGAGGTTATCAGAGTCCTTTCCACTGCTTCTTTCGTTAGGGATGCGTCAATGTCCAACACATGTAATGTTATATCGTTATTTATAATACTTACTGTATTATTAATCTTTTTATTAATTGCTTCTTTCAATGCACCGGCATGCTTTCTGTCTCCTCTCACTTCCAGCATTAAATCGCCCGCACTTGTTCTCTTGATGGTCTTGACTTGCACGCCAACTCTATCGAGATCAACGTTTTCTTTGACGGACTTAAGTAAGTCGGAGTACTTAGTACTACCGCTTTTTACTATCACCCTCTCTATTGTGGATTTTCGATTTTCCATTTTCGTAGGTACTTGCATCGCTTTAGAAGTAATTAACATAATATCTGTCTGGTCCGACGCGAAGAGATACTCACAGATTTTACGCATATATTGTGGGTCGCAATCATCCGAGAGCAGGAGTTTCAATCTGCCTGATGGGTGCCTTCCATAAATCTCTTTTAATTCCCTTAAGACATTAAAAGCCTCCTGGATGTCATTAGTTCCGTCTCTATTTGCTTGCAGGGGCAGTACATATACAGTCGTCTTTACTTCTTTAATTTGTTCGCTCCTTAGTTGTGTGGATGTGGTACTCGTTAGGTAATCTACCTGCCCTTCATTTCTATTTACCATATCCAGTACTGCTGGGTACCTCATTGAGAGTCTCTCCAACATTTTATTCGTGTTGGCTCCACCAGGGTCGACTAATATTGCAACATCTCCTTCAGAGTTAAAACTAGTTGGGCTCATCTCCAATATATGTGTTCTGGTGAATATGTCTCTGGGCCAAGGCATGTCAATAACTTTTGTCAGGTTTTGGAAGCTTATGGATTCAAGCATAACACGCTTAATATTCTCGCGCGTTTCGTTGTCCTTTTTAGCTCGCTCCAAATCTGCGTCTGCCCAGTCAGTTTGGGTACTTACGGTTGACAAGGTAATCTTGGGTACGGAAGATTTACTACCAGTTTGGGTGACAGAACTTTGTGCTGCCTCATTTGCGTCGGATTTGTGTGCTGCCGTATGACGACGGCTTTCAGTTACCTGGTAATTTCCCCACTTCTTTTCCAGATTGTCCACTACATGATCTAGTTCCCTAACTACCCTCTTTATTTCTAGCTTGGTTTTTGTACTTTCACCCACTAATTTTCTCAATTCATGGGATTTTTTTACTAATCTAGTGACCACCTTCGTAATATCATCCATCTGACGATCCGGCTGATAGGGCGAGTTGAAGCATACCCCGTCAGTACTGCCAGGACTTTCGATCCTTTTACGCTTTGTACTTTGGCTGTCTTTCTTATCTAGGTATGCTCTCTGTTTGTCTCCTTGTAATTTGTATATGGGGCTTGTTCTAATTTCTTCGTCCATCCAATGTTCACCTTTTTCTTCGGCAGTCGGCTTTTCAACATCTATACCGGCTTTTGGTTTATCAGAACCACGACTAGCTTCATTCGTCGCCGTTAACCCACCACTCGTACTTTGTGGCGGCGTTCTGCTAATAGAGCTTCTTCTTTGGAAGACCGCTTTTTCGTCCGCTTCATCCAGGTGCTCGCCTAGGCTCCTAATACCTCCTATCCAGACTTCATCTGCTCCAACAACATCTTTGTTTTTATTTTTGTTTACAGTATCCATATTATCCCCACGAGTAGCAGGGGACATAACGGTCACTCGCAGCAGAGCCCCGCCTTCACTACGAGAAGGCTACTTTAAACAGGAGGTCGCCAGGTATCCTGAGTTCAGCACATTAATGACTGGGTTTAGCCCCCCAGCCTTGCAGATCCTCAGCATGTGCTGTGCCACCTTGACCATCGGGTTGCGGTGTGTAGGTATCCGCGAGCCGGCCGGTTAAGGCAAGCCCTTTGGGTGTCGTTTTGTGGCGCCCCATCCTGCAGATGGAAAACGCCACGTCCCACAAAGAGGAGAAAGTGCATAGGTCCCTAGCCCTCGATACCTAATAGCGTCGGGATCTGAAAAGAACAAGAGTGTGGCCAAGGGAGGCCAATAGCAGAAGACAAGTGAAGAAAGTACCTCACTCAAGGCTAGTTGAAGAAGAGTGAGGTGAGACAGAAAGGCTGAGCCGTCCTTAGCTTCGCTGGCCCTCCCCGTCCCGTCAGACCCGAGAAGAGACAGCGATTGAGCCCCACCACCAGCGACAAGGTCCCACGGCTCCTCGGTGGGGTAATAATTATTATTATTATTATTATTATTATTATTATTATTATTATTACATAAATTTGAGAAACTATGTAGATTATTTCATTCATTAATTATCTGTTAACTATGTTGCTTATAACGTCATATATAATGTCTGAATGAATTCATTCTGTTTTTTTTATTATAGTAAAATTACTTGTGTATTTAAAGTAGTTTTAGATAGTTGAGTGAGAGTTGAGTAAGATTTAGAGCTCCTTTGAAACGTGCGAAGTTTAAGTTCAATCATTCTTCATATTCCATTCTTCGCATGTAAATCAAGTGTACGTTTTTCTGACAAAAGCCGGGACCCACAAGGTCGATGAGCTACATTCAGTCAAACTTCCGCTGAATTTGGACGATTTGAACTTGATTATTTCTAAATTAACATTTTTTGTTTTTATGGTTTTGCTAATAATTCAGTTCAATTCTCGTAATACTTTCGATATCAGAAAAATTCGTTATTACAAATTTTTTGTATGTGTCATTAGGTATATAGTATCTGTCTATATTATTATTTTGTTTGGTTTGCCTACCTTATTGGTACTTTATCAGATTCCGGCAAATCTGACTTCCTTTCTACTACGCTCCACTCTTTAAGAAGAAATGATCTAACTTGATTTACAGAAATATCTACTTCATACGATTCTACTCGTGTACTGAAACTATTACATATAGTATAATACATTATGTACATACATTGTGTACATAATGTATCCAGGTGATATACATGCACTATTAGTAAACTTAAGTTTTACCCGCAAAGTAGTAACTCGTGTACTATTATTTGTGCCATTTCGGAAATGTTTACTTGACCTCGTTTATTATTAAAGTGCGATAATTCCTCTTATTCCTTCAACATTTATTCTTGTTTGCATTTCTTTCAACTTATCTGCCCTATTTGTCCTTGCGTGTGCCTCCAATGCTGTCAATACGTTTTATTTATTGATTGTATGAAGTAATTAATTGGTTTATAGTCGCTTCACGAATAATTTATGAAGAAATCGATCGACTAAACATAGTGCTTGGGCATTTATTGTAATACATTTACAGAGTTATATTCATTATATAAATACAGCTTTAGTTAAGGTAAAAGAAATATGAATAGTTTTCTTGGACAGCATAATGATCACCTCCGCCAAATAAGTTTAATCGATGTGACAACATTATAATTATTAAAGTACAAGTTGTTCTTTGTCATAAAAGTTACAGTTGAATAATCGATACACACTAAATAAGACATGCCATATTTAGTAGTCGTTCTATTAATGGCTAAATCTGGATCTCCTACATTATTTTGATAAGAAATTATTAAGTATTTATGAAACCCATTAAATGTATACATAGGTACATATGTATTGTATGTATATGTCAAAAACATGTACAGGATGCGTATAAAATATTGTACTACATGGGATTATGTAGAAACGGTTTGATATTTGGATTTGAGATTTTGTGGTATTAAATCATGGACAAATATCCATGTTTTGATGTGCGTTTCATTGAGTTTAAGAAACTGGTGTTTGTTTGAGACCGTCATCTTGAATTTTATTAAATGGTAGTCTACCTATGTTGAATTTAGTGTTATTTGGCAGGTAATTTATTCAGGAACACAACGGCATACAATAAGCCTGGAAAATAACAAACAAAATGAAAAAATAAAATAAACACATTAAGTGGATAAACCACTGAAAGAAAAATAAATGAAATAATTGAAAACCGAGTTACTTATGCACTTGGTTTCTACGGAATCAAGCGTCTCTATACGTTAATATTACTTTCATATATACGTCAGAAGTGATAAGTTAAATAATAATTAAATTAAATTCCCAACCTCACTTAAATATAGAAGAACTAAACTAACACATTTTTCAATTTGCAATAGATAAATATACTTTATCTGTGTGGGGTCCGAATATTATGTCTACAGAGTGGGCACTTGTAAGTTCAATAACGTAGCTGTGTGATTTTTGTGGCCGGATTCTAAATAATGTCTGCTAACAGCGGATTTCCCTATTTCATTATTTCTTAAATGGTTCGAATGTTCCCTGAATCTTATTTCAACATTCCTTTGAGTTTGATCGATATATACCATATCACAGGATGTACAATCAATTTTATAAATACCTGATTTTTTCGTTTGTGGTGGTGTTAACCCTACAATGGTAACATCAGGTTGTGGGTGACCAAGGCATATCAGGCATTTGTTATAATTCATAACCTAATGCAAATAGCGCCGTTTGGTTCGGCGTACCTTATTATCTAACAAAACTAAGTAGGTTGTTTGAAAATTGTGGAATTTTGGTCAAAATTACAGAAAATATAGCGTGTTAAAGTAATGATGACCCGGTGTTGCACCCAATTTTTTTATGAAGGTATTGGCTAGTTTATGTTAAAAATGGTTTATACAAGAAAGCTTTTAACTGAAAGTGAACTAGATGATTCCTCCAAGTTTCTTAAAACCCGTATCTGACATTCCAAGTACAAACTTTGCTTATGATCCTAATAAAGTCCTTGTTTCATTTTCACCAAAGAAAAATAAGACAGTACCTACTTTTTCTATCTGGTCTGCATAGCAGTGGTATTGTAAACAATGACATAAAAAAACCTGAAACTGTATTGTTTTACATTTCAACAAAGGGTGGTGTTGATACTTATGACCAACTCTACCACTGCAAAACAGTTGCTCGTAGAACACGACGTTGGTCCCTTCGAGTTTTATATGGTATGCTAGACGGTGCTGCAATAAATGCTTATGCATACTATTTTCAGAGGAAATAGTACAGGGAATAATGGAAGAGCAAAACCTCTTCCAAGGCCCAATTTTTTAAAGAATGTTGCATTAAGTCTTGTTAGACCACATATTCGCAACAGCCTACAAAATGTAACTAATCTTCCGAGTTCATTAAAATATATGATGGATATCCTAGGTGAAAACCAACCATTGTATCAACCAGTTCACGAACAACATACGAAACAATAAAGTTATTTATGATGCTTATTGCTGTTTTTAAACATACATAATATGTACCATTTACCACGTTTAACATTTTTCTATAATCGCATTAATATATAATAATATGTATTTTTATGACCTTTTAACTTATCTTATTATCTAGATAGTTTTTCCACTTGTTAGGTCAATGATAACACTTGCAGTTCGAACAAAAGTCAAATTTATTCCAAAACCTTTACAATATATTATATATAATCTGCTTTTCGTAACAACTTCTTCAGTGGAATAAAATTGACATTTATTTAGTGTCAAATTATAAATAAATAACTAGCCATGCCTATCAACAAAATTATCTACAGACAAAGAAATTCAGTGATATATAGGATTATGTTTACAATATATTGGACAATTTAAGATATTTTGAAATGTAAATTTATATTCATAACACTAATGCTCCTTATATCAATGTATTTTTTTGTCAAGTTCTAACAATTCTGTTCAAGGACTAGGGAAAAACATGGCAAAAAACCTAGTCAAGAGCTTAATTGTATAAAATTCAGGCGTGATTAGGTGATTGAATTATTATAAATAATACTTAAATTTTCTATATCTGTTCTAAAATTGACCGCGTTATTGTCTTTTTTAATGTATATTATTTCACATATTAATCTTTTTTTATAACTATTTTCTTTTTTCAAAATCCTAACATTTTCAAAATCAAAGTTATGTCGTAATTCTTTAGAATGCTTAGACAAAGCAGTTTCCGCGGTTATGTTTGCGTTACAGTGTATTGAGACATTCGTTGTTTTAAATACTGTCTAGTTTGCCCAACGTAACATTTATTACAGTCTTTGCATTCTAATTTATATACGACGTTACTTTGATTATCTTTTTTAATCTTAGTTTTTAAATTTGTAAATAACTGTCTGTTATTGTATGGTGTAAATGTAATGTTTATATCTGTTTTTTTAAATTCGTATTTAATTTTGTCACTTAAATCGTTAATGTATGGAATTGCGTGATATATTTTACTATTTTGTTTATTGCCTGTGTTGTATATTTTATGTATTCGTTTTTTTATTAATTTCTCGTATAATTCGTTTGGATAACTATGTTTGTCCAAAATTGATCTAACTTTGCTTAAATTCTCTTTCGTAAAATCAGGATGTGCTAATTTAATAGCTTGGTTAACTAAACTATTAATAACGCTCTTTTTTAAATTTACGGAAGTGTTTGAATAGTAGTTTAGGTGTCTGTTGCTACTAGTGTCTTTTATGTACCAATTCGGTTTTATGTTCGTGTTATTATGTATTATTTTAACATTTAAAAAATTTATAGAATTTTGATTTTCTTTTTCAAACGTAAATTTTAATCTGTCATGATAAGAATTAAATGTGTGTATAACATGTTCAATTTTACCTAACGGTATGCAACATATGCAAGCATCAACATACCGTTTGTAAAATTCAACATGACAATTTAGTTTACACAAAGAATCTTGCTCAAGATCTTCCATTACTAAATTTGCTATCACTGCAGATAATGGAGAACCCATTGC
>SMLS01019558.1:0-37287 GCA_004785975.1 Popillia japonica | reverse complement strand
AAAAAAAAAAATCTAAGAAATGCAATGTAACTAAAGTATGAAGTTATAATCTGGCAGCGACAGGCAACTGGTAGACAGATGGTAATTGATAATGAGAAAATGGTTTACCTGGCAGCTACTCACCTACTCCTACAACAGACAGATTGCCTGTAAGTGGAGTAGGAGATGATGTAACTTGCGACATCATACGACATTGCTCCTTCACCACAGGGACTGCAAAAATGAACACAGAATTAAACAACATTTTACGCATAAATCGAACTAGAAGGCTTACAAAAATATGCGTGTTCCATTGCATCACGTGCAGTTAAACGTTCCAAATGGTCGTAACGTAGTAACTTATCAAGGAAATCAAGGGCTTCCGGTGAAATTAAATGTTGATTCTCACTATGAACGAAACGTTCCCATCTCTTACGGGAATGTCTGCAAATCGAAACAAAACATTTAAATATTCAATTGAACCCCCCAACGGATGATGCTCTTACCTTCCTAATATATCGTTGAAACGCGGATCCAATTCTATGTGGTACTTATCTAGATATTCAAACAATTCTTCTGTACCCAATACTTTGGCAATACGAACTAATTGGTCATAATTATCGTGACCGTGAAAGAATGGTTCTTTTCTAAATATCATCGAAGCTAACATACAACCCAAAGACCACATATCTAGTGAATAATCGTACATCTGATAATCAACAAGTAATTCTGGTCCTTTGAAATATCTAGAAGCTACCCTAACATTATATTCTTGGCCAGGATGATAGAATTCAGCCAAACCCCAATCGATCAGCCGTAATTTCCTATTTTCATGGTCTATCATAACATTATGTGGTTTCACATCCCTGTTCAACAAACAGATTAGATCGCGGTCCTCCATGCAATTACCGCAGAAGGATGAACTCACCTATGCATAATACCCATACTATGGCAATAATCCAACGCTTTGAGCAGTTCGTAAAGATAGTAACGAATATCAAAATCAGTAAGAGTTTGGTATAGCTGTTTAAAATCTGTATTATTAACGTGTTCGAATATTAAAGCTGGAGTCCTAGATACCGGATCCTTAACAACAGCTTGAAGCGTAATAATGTTTGTACCGCCACGAAGGTTTTCCAATATTTTTATTTCCCGTTTAATCTTCTTCTTTTTGACTGGCTGTAATCAAAACGATTCGAATTAATATCGGTAGCCAGTTTTATTAGTCGTAATACGAATTGTGTACCATCTGTCTACAAGATGTGACTGCTCATTTATAACAACCTCACCTCTAAAATTACACGATAAAATGATACTAACCTTTAATATTTTAACTACACACTTTTCATTGTTTGTAACATTAATAGCTTCGAACACCTCACTATATTTACCACGACCTAGCTTCCGTACTAGTTGGTAATCATCCTGTTGCCCCCAGTCAACAACGTAGCTCTCATAGTCCCAGTACTCCCGCGGCTTGAGTGAATTTACATCCGTGTACACCCTCGATCGACTTGGTACAGCCATGACTGCGTTGCTTACAAGTCGTAGGACATAAGCTTGCACTTTTTCAACAGCTGTCACTGAAATAGAGATGAAAACACTATAATTATGTAGGTAGTGACTTAACACATTCATGAATATGAGTGCTCAAGAGTAACACTGGAACAAGTTACCTTGTTTTAAGCACAGTTTTGCTAATCTAGAACAAACAATCAGCATAACTAAATATCAGTATCTCCGAATATTGTGATCCACATATTATTAAATAGCCTTTGTATAGGCAAGCACACGCCATTCGTTTGTACTAACTTTCAGAATGATTATTGGATACAGCCTACACTTGCAACTTAAAATCATCATACCTAGTTCATTCCGAAGAGTACATTTACATCAACAATTTCGGCTATAACGGCACATTTGAACAACGATTACAAATCTCAAATTTACTTAATTTATTTTTATTTAACACGAGCCGGCTTCTCGATCAGTACTCAGATTGTCCGATCCAAGATGGAAGTTACATCCCGCCACGGTAGACTGAGTAAGAGGCTAGCAATGAGCCGCATATTTCAGTATATCGTGTACCCCTCTATAAGTACATTGCCAGAAAATCAGGACCGCATTCCCCCCGTAAACAAACCCAAAATCTACCAACCCAACACCAGATCTGTACCTTTCTTCGATATTAGAAACATTTAAATCGGTATCGTGTTAAATTGCAACAATTTTTCCACTTACATGTCGTTTAACTAATTGTACGTAAACGTAAAAAATCTTATCGGGGAATTATTCGGTTACGGCCCCTGACATCCCTTGGGAAGGACGCTGTTTTATCGACTATTAGATTATAAAATTTTTCAATTTATTTTCAAAATAGCTCATAATTGCGAGAATTTCGGTTTAATTTAGTTTAATTTGCGATTAAATTGTTTAAATAAAACTCTAATCAGCAGATTTAAAGCTTTCGGATATTTACCCGTTAAACTGGTTGCATAACTTCAGGCGAAGCAAATAAAACGACAAAAATATTAACAAATAATTGTGTTTTTATCTTAAATTATTAAAACAACAGTTAAGGTACATATCATCTCTTACATACAAAAGATAAACAAACTATTAAACCTAAGAATATATGTAAAACGTCTTTGATTTCTTTTGATATATTTATAAGAAAAATGGAAAAGATACCGAGCGTTACGATACCGTAACACCCCGTACAAACCTATACTTTATACATTTCTAACTACCGGGTAGGGCTACAATTACAGACGACTGTATTCGACAGGTTTGAAGTATGGCAGTTTCAGGTTGATTCTGTTTCTGGCACCAAACTTCTATATGGGACCCTAAGTCGTACGTACCAGGACCCAGCACAGCCATAGTAAGTTCGACTACTTCGGTGCTCATTGGCGCTATCGCCTTTATGACGCTCCCTGCCTGAATCCATCGGAAATGTTTGGAAGAGTACGGAGAAAATAGAGATAGTCGATGATTTGACGTACTTGAACTGAAATAGAAATAAACGATTCAAAATTAGTGATCAATCTAAAGGCTTCCACGACCGTACGCACCTGTTTATCTCTAAAGTTTTAACGATGATTTCCATCGCGGTATCGGCAATGCTATGCAACAACATCTTAATATGTACTATACACAATTTCCTCGCGTTAAAATCGTGATAAATTTTTACAGGATGAATTAAATTATAACTAATCTGCCGCTGTAACGTCGATAAATTCTCTTCTACTTTCTTACTCGACGTAAAAGCATCTTCATTCTGCCTATTATCAAAAAATACTACAGGTCCTATGTAATCGTCTTCCTCCTCTTCCTCTTCTTGAATTATATACACCGAAATCTGATTCTGCCCTTGAACCGTCCTTTTACCTCCTTTATTATCTATCACATACGCCTGCCAGCGTAATATTAACGTCGCATCGACCCTCTTATTTATAGCACTATCAACATCGTTGATGTTATCGAAAATATTCACCCTACTCTGTTCGTTCCTCCTGGCAAAATCTAAGTAAGCAGAACTCGAGTATTGAACACTCTGCTGATGGGGCGCAAACGAAACGGAGCTGCTATAACTCTTCTTATTCGTCTTTCTCTGCGCTTTCAGGAGTATATGCACCGATTCTTGCGGGTGCAGCTTAATGTAATCAGGCGCCACCACATCGTTTAACAAAGCCCAATCGTCCGCTAATAAAGCAGCATTCAAAATCGATATTTCGGTGACAAACGAGTGATGCACCTTATTCATATTCGTCGCTGTCACCGAGAACGTCAATTGCTCGGATGTTTTCGAATTAGAACTTTGTTGGGTGATAGCGCTCACCTTAATCGATTCTTGAATCGATAAATTCCACACGTGCCTAACTAAACGATACTTAGGGATGCTAACGGAATCGACGTTTTCATAATAAATTAACAAGTCTATATAAGCAGGTCCTATCAAATCCGGCGCTTTAATCCATATACTAATATTCTTAGACTGCCCCGGATCTAACTGGTTATTAGCTAACGGCAAAGAAGTAATGTGGTATCTCCTAGCTTCCTTCTCTCTACTAGCTTGTGTTTCTACCTCGACATTCTCATCGGATGTGTAGCAGTCTTTCGAAAAATCACAAGTTGATAACAGGTGGGGGGTCGAAGTTGCCATGTAAACTTTATGCAGCGGCACGCTACCAACATTCCTCAATTCCATCGATATTTGTTGGACTTCGTTTCGGAGCAGTTCAGAATTGATTTCGCTGAAACTCGCCTGCAAACAAGCCGCTGACGGGACTACGTTAATTCGTAATCTTTTATCCGATTTCTGATCTTGTTTGTCCTTCTTATTTTTCTGCTCGTTCATTTTAAAAATCTGCTTACCTTTCACCTCGATTAGTTCGTCGGAATTATTCGAACAAACTAAACTGTAACAAATTGCTTTCAACACGACTTGCCCCACTGCTAACGGCGTCAACGTCAGGATAATATCCTCTGTTGAATTCGCTTGTAACACCACCGATTTAATATAATGAGTTTTAATAAACTGATCGGCGGAAGCACCGCTAATTTCGTTGGTAATAAATTTATCGTTATCGTCTATATATTGCCACAATAAATAGATATCTTTGAGCAGCAATAGAATCTGCAAAGGATTCCGAACTTTCACCAAAACTTGTATTGGTTCGCCTAATGTAGCTGTGGGGTTGCTGTTGCAGTTCTCTTGCGTAAATAACGTAACTAGAGGTTTAAATATCATCGGTAGAGAGCCTTGTGCTTCTTGTACTAACATTTCTTCCAACTTCTGCCATCTTTGCGAAGTCGGCGAATCATCCTCAGTTAGCAGAGTTACACCCATAGCAGGTACTCTGCCGGGGATCCGTAGAGGTAACGTCGGAGCGACGAGGATTTTCGTGCTTTCAGCATCCAATAGAGGTAGAGGTAGAACTTGAGTGAAGGCTCCGACTTGTTTCTTGTTTAAAACGTTGTGTATCGTTAAATATTCTTTTAAAAATAAAGCTTGTTGTTGAGGCGACTGCCGGCTGTCTTCGCTCAAGAGTTTAGCGTAAGATTCCACAGCTTCCGGGAGCAAATTCAAGTTGTTAGCTTGTTTCCCAATTGTACAATAAATATGATCTAAAGCTAAATTCCATCCTTTCTTCTGATAGACCTGGTAGGCCTGCTTATAGCACCGTAATGAATGTTTTCTCTGGGCTGCCTTAGAAAATCTGTGACCGGCTAATACCATATGGAACGCGTATTTCCTCACCATAGTCGGTTTCGTTGAGTGCAAGAAACAATACGCAGCTTGTTCTAGTAATAAAGCCGAACGTAAATCAGATTCCTCGCTAGTCATCCTGATTAATTGGTGTGCCGCATCGCCGTACAACGAGCGGCCCTTTAAACACTCAAAACTAAATAGAGTTGCCCTTGTAGCGAATTGAGCCATCCTACGATATAATTTCGTCTTTTTAATACAAATTCATATATTGTACAAAAGGGACATACTTGCAAGTGTTTAAATAAGTTGTTATGCTTTCTTCCATATAGTCTAGAGTTTTCCTGGAGGTTTCGTTCGCCATAAACGCGGAGAGTGCTGCCATTTCTAAAGCCCCAGCATAATGTAGCCACGCCTGATCGGTGTTAAAATCCCTTTTCGCTGTGTGGTACGCTTGAAACGCCGCCGAGTAATTACCGAACATAAAATACAGATCACCTAACCGCCGCACTTGCAATTCCGGAGCATCTAAGTAGTATCTGCGGATAAAGACAAATAAATATATGCACGCAA
This sequence comes from Popillia japonica, assembly GCA_004785975.1. Taxonomy (NCBI): domain Eukaryota; kingdom Metazoa; phylum Arthropoda; class Insecta; order Coleoptera; family Scarabaeidae; genus Popillia; species Popillia japonica. The sequence goes on along the minus strand of SMLS01019558.1, from coordinate 31,523 downwards.
TTACATAAATGCTTAAAATACATACATGGGTGCGCTAGTCGCTCCCGAACTACCAGGTTTGTGCGGGGTAAACCACCTCTTAGTTGCGCTAAATAGGGACCTGCTCACCCCTTTTTTATTTGCAACGTATTCATTTAAGGTGCTCACTTGTCTTTCGACGAATGGGAACAAGGCTCTAATGCAGAATTCGTGTATGAGTAATTTAAGCTGTTCCACATCTTCCATTGTTAAACAAGCACCGTGTAAAACATAATTAGGTTTATCTAAAGTGTTATTTACTTCTTGTTCGTTATTAGACTAGAATGCGAAACATTTTAACTAAATAAATTAATTCCCAAAAAAATATTTACCAATAATTTATCACCTTCCGGGCTAAGCGGGTGATAACTAAGTACATTCTCATCCCCAGTTTCTAGCGTTAAATCAGCTGCTGAAGTTGACGGTGATGATTCTGGTGTAATATCTTCGGAGTATTGTATTCTAGCCGATAAAAATTGACTCCAGGGATCCGGTAATTGGTCATCACTCTGATCTGCTTGTTTAGAGTTCGTTTTCAAAAGGAAACAATTATGTGTACCGTACGACATCTTTAAGGCATCGAAACATTCAACAGCACTAAAATTATAATCCCATATATCCCCTTCGTTATATTTACTTGTATATATACTCACTGAACATGATTGGAATTAATAGTTTCATGAATAATTATATAATAACGCATTATATTATTACTGAACCATTTCGGTAATTTCGGAGACATCTGTAGATCGTTCACTCGCTGCGACAGGTCGACCATCATTCGTACAGGATTCTCATCTGTCGTTGCGACAACTAGCATGCAGGCTATGAAATGTTTCGTAAATTCGTGATCCGATGGGAATTGTACTTGTAAAAATGTGTCACGCCAAGCTTCAAACCAAGGTACTGCATAAGGAACTTGTAGTGTATAATCTCCAATAGTAACTGTGTGCAAACGAGACTCAGATGCATCGGTGACAGATGCATTAAGGAATTTTCTAGCAAGAATCGGTTGAGGCGGTCGATAGTTAATATCTTGTAAGGATATTTTGAAATTCTTCAAGGATATCGGAACACCGTTTAGATCTTTGTAATGAGCTAGAATTTTGATTATAAGTATATGATTTATTACACGAATAGACTTCGAAAATACCTTCCGTTCCCAATTTACAAAACGGTTGCAGCAGTTCGGTGAATGATAAATTGTTCTTCCTGCAGGTCTCTTCAGCTTTGGAGCTGCATATTACGGCCACTTGCGGCATAAATGAATTTTTTACAAATTCTTGCGGTGATAGTTTACACTGAGCCATTTTCTAGGTTATATTTGGGAACTGTCAGTGGTAATTTAAATCATTTAAAATAAACCATTTTAATCCGTTTACTATTTCCATTAATATCTAGCAACAAATTATGGGTAAGAAGCAGATTTTCTCCAAAATTTTTAATTTGTTAAAAACATTTTAATATAAATATATAAAAAACAGAATAAAACTGTAATGCCGATAACATCTGTCATTTGTAGATGTCGCTAGGTTTTTGCTGACGTTCATCCAGTTAAATCGCTTTAAGGGGATGAACACTTTATATTGCAGTGGTGCCAGTCGTCTAAAAATTTTGACGTTTAGCCCGAGTGTGTTTACGTGATGTTTATTTTATTATAATTTGAAAAAATCCGCAAATCATTCTATTTACACGTAGTAATAATAATAATGTCGTTTTCATATTTTGCATACGGCAGTAATTTACTGCGGAACAGAATTCACATAAATAATCCCAGCGCTGTCAGAGTTGGTATAGGGAAATTGGAGGTAATCACAATTTAAGAGGTAATTTCAAATTAACAGTATAATCTTAGAACTTTAGATTGGATTTTTTAACTTATTCTACAAGATGGAAAGGCTGTTCAGCTACGATTGTGCCTACTCCTGGCTCTGTTGTATGGGGAGCAATTTGGCAGATAGAAAATGAGCATTTAGAAACGCTAGATCAGTAATATTGTCGATTAGATGTTTACCGAAAGATAATTGTATTATTTTAGGCAGGAAGGTGTTGCTAGTAAGATTTATTTCCCTTTAGAGGTAAATGTGGAAATGCCTGATGGCACAAAAAAGTTGTGTCGGGTTTATCAGCAATGCGCGACCCCCTCGCATATACCATCGATAGCTGATCTGCCAATGGAGCGAAGACCCTCTGCTGTCTATTTAAGAACAATATTATTAGGAGCGAAAGAATCTAAATTACCGGAAGATTACCAACAATTTCTGAATACCATTCCACATAACGGGTATGACGGTGATGTTAGTGTAGGACTTGATCTTTCGATAACAAATTAGGGTTTAGTAGAAAGTGATATGAGATATATATTTTTTTAAATAAACGTCAGTTTGTTTTAAATTAAGAGGATTTAATTTTGAAATCTCCGATTTTCCCCGATTTTGAATTTTATAGGTATTTCCAAATACTTGTTTTGGCATCATTGATTGTATTTGACCTTCATAAATTCCTGCAAAATCTGGAATTATTATGGCAAATTTGTTAACTGGTTGCCATGATACTGTATTTAAGAGATTTTATCGAAAGTTGTAAATAAATTTTTTATCGTAAATTTAACTTATGCTGTCAAATTGAGAGGAAGCAATCAAATCCTGGATATATGGTTAAATAGGGAAAAAATTGTGCCAACGCATCTTACGCTATATTGGTTTTTTAGAATCAATAACAACCAGTTGAAAAAAATGCACATTTAAACTTATAAACGAGTATTAAATGAATGGGACATCATGTTGGACTGAAACTTAATGAGTTTTTCTAATGTAGGATAGGACTTAAATGTTAACTTACAAACTTAACCTAGTTCCAAGTAAAATGTAATATGATGGGTATACCTGTGCAATAACTTCTAATATACTTATACTTATATTAAAATTAGAATTATAATGGCCTCTACATTTAACCCCGAAGATAAAGCGAGGTAAACTAATTTTAAACCTACTTTCGCATGCACTAACATTACTCGTTGTAGCTGGTACTTCCATCATATGAGTAGACAGGAAGCTACTGATTTGTTGTTAGCCGAGAAAGAAAGTGGAGTATTCCTCATTCGCGATAGCACAACTTCAGTTGGAGATTTTGTGTTATGTGTCAAGTACGTTTATATAATCCCCAATCAATCAATCGACACAATTATTGTATTTTACAGGGAAGATAGTAAAGTGAGTCATTATATTATAAATAAAACACACCAAAACGACCAAGAAGTATATAGGATCGGCGATCAGCAATTTAGTGATTTACCTAATTTGTTAGAATTTTATAAGTTACATTATCTAGATACAACGCCATTAATACGCCCAGCCACTAAAAAATTAGAGAAGGTGAAAGCGAAGTATGATTTTGAGGGACAGGATACTGATGATTTACCATTTAAAAAAGGTGATATCTTAACGATAATATCGAAGGACGAGGAACAGTGGTGGACAGCGAAAAATTACCAAGGGCAGAAGGGTTCGATCCCTGTCCCATATGTCGAGAAAGTGTGTATATATTATAAAACGAGGAGCTTGAAGGGGTATAATTATTAAAAATTTTAGATTGATGAGACGCAAGGTCTTTGCGAATTTCCCAGACCGTCATCTGGTGGTACAATTCCAGGTATAGCTACGGATGCTGCTTTGAAACGTAATCAAATGCAGGTAAATATTGATTGGGTGCCATTTTTTATAAGATTTTACACCGTTATTTTAGAGGAAATTACCTGCTATGGCGATAGTTAGGCAAGGGCGTGTACCGAACGCTTATGATAAAACAGCTCTCAAGCTGGAAGTTGGGGATCTTATAAAAGTAACGAAAACTAATATTAATGGACAGTGGGAAGGTGAATTGAAGGGAAAAACTGGTCATTTCCCTTTTACTCATGTAGAATTTATTGATAACGAAGACAGTTAGTGCTGCTGACTAATTTTTTTTTGCGATGTATATTTATATTGTGGGAATTTATTATGATGCATATTGTATAGTTATGATGTATACATATATTTATTAATTACAATAATGATGATAAATAATAACAATTGGCAAGTAGCATTTAAATAATTAAAGTGCTTAGTATTTATCAATAGGTTTACGAAATCATTTTTTTTGTTTTGAAATTGTATTTTTCTTAATTACATATCATATTTAAATAAAACTTATGTGTTTTATGCATTTTAAATAATGTTTAAATTTGATATTTCTTTAAAAAAACATTAAATATTCATTGAATAACTTCGCTTATTATTTTTGCCTAATAGGAGAAGAATGGGCGTAGTCGCACACGACCTTTCCAGATCTGTGATCCCTTTTAATCCTGGACGGCAGCATGTAAATTTGCCCTCTTTACGAGACTTAATGTTTTTGAGAGCGTCTCTTTCGCCTGGTGATCTTTACCACCATTTCCTGGAGTTGTGTATCCATTCCTTAATTAGAACAGAAACATTACAAGATATGCTCGTGAAGTTCTGGCAACAGTGTCATATATCTCTGACAGATACGTCAACATCTAAGGGGACATTTTAGATGTAGGTGATTATACAAACCAGTACAGATTCCTGTAAGTCGTAACTTTTTAATAAGTTTAATTAATTAAATTTTGATTATGAATTATCAATTTTAATGATATAGACATCGATTATGATCAATTTATTAAATCTAAACTAAACTAGGACGGCATGTAATTACATCATCGGGATGGGGATTGCATCCGAAAATAATTTTTGATGAAACAACTGTGGATTGTGAATCAACTCGCTTACAAAATGGAATTATGCATAAGAATATGGTAGACGTTTAACATAAAAAACGCGATATAGACGAACTTAAATTTGAAATTCAAATAATATGCTAAATTAATATTAAAATTTCTAATATTGAAGCGGCGAAGATGACCATACAAACATCCTGTTTTATTTATCGGAAGTTACAGATACAGTCTCCGATAAACGATAAGAATATAACAACAAATAAAATTTATCTGTTTAATAAACAGCTGAGAGAGATCCCGCGTTAAGATATTCATTTTTCAGTATCTCTGCTGTACCGACTGAACACGCTGCGCATTCTTCATAAACGCGTATGGCTAGTATACAAGGAAACAAGTATGTATTGGTGTGAATGTTGACGGTAACTTATTTTATATTTGTAAAATGTGACTACCGACGTACAGTTGAAGATGGGCCGCTCTAAATTTCCCGGGAAACCTTCCAAACATGTAAATAGGACACGGATAAATGTTCTTTGCACTTCATTGGACACAACAGTTGGTGATACCAACAATATTGTGACAGTTAAAATAGAAAATTCGAAACAGGTAAACAATATTGGATACCGCTAAATATCTCACAGTAATCTTTACTAATCCCCATCCAGATTAACAATGCCGGAGAGGTTTTACAGGAAGGACAGGAATCTGAGAATGCTGACAAACAACTTAGAAAGCCTATACCTAGAAAGAAACAACGAACAAGATTAGTGAATAAAAGGACAGCTTTAAAAAGAAATGGCATGCTTCCAAGTGTATCTTCGAAATTAACTAACATAAACCAAGTACCACGAAGGACTCGCAGTGCAGTGACTGGTAGAAGGCCAATACGTAATTTTTCAAATATCCGCAAGGTACCCAAACCTAAACATTCTGTTAGTCCAGCGAAAGAATCTAATAATTTAGTCGGTAAATTCGTTTTACCAAGTCGTAGTGTTCATTCATCGCGTGTTATTAAACCAAATAAACGTTTTATAAATGTTGAATCTAATGAAGCTCGTGCTTTTAAGAAGAGGGTCACTAGTAAAAGATTGTGCATCCGGGGAACTGAAGAGAAATGTCTGCCAGATAAGAGTGCTGCTAAGGAAAGTGTCGACAATGACACGAGCGAGGGTTCCATCCATTCCAAGGGGAAGGTCGTGCTACGACAAGCGAGACTTCAACTACATACTCAGTCCACATCATCTTCCGGTGCAGAAGGACCATTCTCGACTAATTTATCGAATACTATCAATCCACCTGGCACTGTTACTTGTGGAGTTTGCGGTGCAGTTCGTTTCTACAGATTCGTCAAGCAGGCAAGGAAATTTAATATTTATAGTTGTGAATCTTGCAGAAAATTCATTTCGAAGATGATTAAACGACACCAGAGTAATTTAACTGCGGTCGTATGTCATAAGGGGCAAGGCATGTGTCATGTACCTCCGATCGTAAGAAGCCAGCAGTGGAAGTTATTCAGGTGTGCATATAGAGCACGCTGCCCTGCTTGTTGGCTGAAAATGTGTTTGAGATCGTTTCAAATGCCGACTGCCCTGAAGAACAGTTTAGCACAGCTATTACCGAAGAATATGCAAACTTGCGATTCACTATTCACAAATCCTTTACCTCTACTTTCTTGGCAATCTAATGTTGAAACGGCGAGTGATAAATCGATGGTGTCTGTTAACGAGGAAGTGAGGGAGGAATCTACCGTGAGGAGAAGACCTGTGCGATTAAAAGCCGTTAAACGCGACACAAAACCCGCGGTTAATGCCCCCGTGTCGGAGATTAAAAGACAGAAGGTAGATCTGAAAGGGCCGCGCGTAAAACACGTTTGTCGCAGCGCTTCCATTGTGTTAGGACAACCAATAGCTACGTTTCCGATCGATAGCGTTAAGAAAAGTGCGGATATTGAAGAGAAAATGGAAGTTAAGAAGATTATCGAGAGTAAAGAAGGTAGAACAATAACCAGCAAGGAGATCGTTATTAACGATAAACTGAAGATCGATGATGATACATCGAGTAGCTGCTCGTCTGACAAGCAAAGTATTTCATCAGTGAAGAATATTTCTAAGGCAGATATCAAAAAAGAAAGGGTTAGTAAGAATGTAGTAACAACCAGTGTTAATTTGGAGGTAATGCGGAAAATTTTAAAGTAATTTTTGACTTCAATTAAATTTTTTAGGCCAAACCAGTTACTTACGTCCGGAAAAATATCTTGGAAAGGTGTAACACGATTTCGATCGATTTCTGGGAGAATTACGATCCGGACGAGATCTGTAAGAGCGGATTCGGGCTGACATCCTCGGAAATATTCCCCATGCAGGCTATCTGCTTCCTTTGCGGGAGCGCGGGACAGGAAACTCTACTCCATTGCCTTATTTGCTGTGAACCTTACCATACTTATTGCCTTGAGCAAACTCCAATTAATTTTGTAGAATACAACGAGAAATACAATTGGTTGTGTCCGAGGTGCACGACCTGCGAGGCTTGCGGACAGGCTGATAGGCAAAAAATTAATTGCATGAAATGTCATAAAGCTTATCACCCGAACTGTTTCAATACTCTGTGGAAGCGAGATGATAAACCTACAGTATGTACATACATATATTATAATTAATAGTTTTTATGGCGGAATTTAACTTTTGTTAACGCAATTTCAGCTGTGTTCCAACTGTTTGAGGTGTAAGAGCTGTGGTAGCGACAATATCGCGAAATTCGTCGGGAATTTCGCGCTCTGCCATATCTGTTTTAAATTACGTAATAAAGGGAATTATTGTCCGCTTTGCCAGAAATGTTACGACGACAACGATTTTAACACGAAGGTAATCATTTTGAATTTAATCTAGATTAGGTCTTTAAACACGAATCCTTTTAGATGATGGAGTGCGGTAAATGCAAGAAATGGGTGCACGCGAAATGCGAAACGTTGGCGGACGAACAGTACCAAATACTGAGTCTCCTTCCCGAATCAGTAGAATTCTTGTGCAACCGATGTTGCAATCAATCTACACCGTTTTGGCGAGAAGCTATACAAACCGAGCTAAAATCGAGTTTTAGTAACGTTTTAAAATTGCTGAGTAAGAACCGGGTAGCTCGTAACATGCTTAAACTAAGTCCGTATAAGAATAATAACATGACATCTAATAAAACACCGACGTTAGGTAGGAAAATCCAGTTTCAAGACGATGATAGTTCGGACGTTAGCGATAGTAAATTATTAAGGCGTTTAAGCTTCGAATCTCAAGTTAGCGTAACCGATTTAAAGCAAGAAGCCAAATCGCCGATATCTTCCACGATAATCGATATAAAGAAGAAACTAAATTCGAGCGAATATGTCTCGCTACAAGACTTCAATACGGGTATGGAACAAGCTTTAGAAGGCGCAGACTCCGAGGAATTACTCCAAATATACCGCGCGATTATCAAAGACGTTTTCCCCTGGTACGACCCGACCCGGAAAGAGGAACAGGTCGATCTAAAAAAATCTCCAGTCGAAGCTACTCCGCAAACACAAAGCTCTCTATTCGATAACATAAAATTGTTCGATTACGATTTGGGGAAAGACAAAACTAAAATTGATAATAGAACATGCGGATTGTGTAAAGTGATCGGGGACGGTTTACCTCACAAGGAAGCTAGATTATTGTATTGCGGGCAAAACGAGTGGGTGCACGCTAATTGCGCGTTGTGGTCCTCGGAGGTGTACGAAGAAATTGACGGATCCTTACAGAACGTTCACAGCGCTCTATCGAGGGGGCGTTTGATAAAATGCGCTCACTGCAAGCAGAAAGGGGCTAGCGTAGGGTGTTGCGAGAAAGGTTGCCACGAAACGTATCATTTCGCTTGCGCTTTAAACGTGAATTGTTATTTCCTCCACGACAAAACTGTGTACTGCCATTCTCACGAGTTATCCAATAAGAATTTATTAACCAACCCATCCGATTTCGATATCAGGAGGTCCGTTTACGTGGAGTTAGATAGGAAACGGAAGAAATATTCGGAACCTGATAAGGTGCATTTCATGGTGGGTTCGCTATCGGTGACTAGTTTAGGTAAAATCATACCTATACTCTCCGATGATTTCGACGCGTTGGTTCCGCTGGGTTTCACCTGCACGAGATTATTTTGGTCGACATCCGAACCGTGGAAGTTGATCCCTTATTATATAAGCACCTCCATACTCAATTCTGAAGCGAATAGTATCTGCGTCGATAAGAATTTCACAGTCGATCATTCCCTGCCTAAAACTGTCGTCGAGAAGAAATTAAAGGAGATACTATTGTGGCAGAGGGATCTATCGAAGGAGACGGTCGACTTAGATTTTGAAGACGAACCGCAGAATACGGCCGATTTATTAACACCCGAATTAACGGACGCGATTTTCGAAGAACTCCCGCACGATTTCCTCGACGGGATCTCCGTGCAAGATGTGCTGATGTACGAGGAATTGTTAAATATGGATTTTAAATCTGAAATTAATTACAATGATAGCAATATAATCACGAATAACGACACCGTTAAGAAGGCGGAGAATCCCGAGGAGGTCGAATCCGATTCTAAAAATTGCAGGGAGTTGAAGCGCAGCAAGTCGGAAGTTTTTAACCAGTTCGGTAACACGGATAAATTAAGCAAGAGTAAGAGCCATCAGAGGTCGTGCAGCTTAACATGGAGTTGTAAGCTTGATAATTCTTTAACGCCTACAATTAAAAAGAGGAAGATCGCGTCTAGAGATAATAACATGTACTTCCAATTATTGCAGGTAGATGGCGCGTATGATTCTAGCAGCAGCGAATGTGGGTCTCCGATACACGAGAACGAGGATATGTGGTCGTACGAAACAGCGACCGAGGAGCCGGTTACTTGCGAACGATGTCAGTGCACTTATCGGACGCGAGCTAGTTATAAGCGGCACTTAACGACTTGCGATGCTCTCTCCACGAGCGAAAGCGATTCGGAAGAACAAACAGTCAGGACCAGCATGATTAACACGGAAACTCCCATGTACGTAAACGTGACGGAAACCGGCGAACCTAGCGTGATAGCATCCTACGAATCTTTCAGTTCCTATCAGGCCACTCAGAACGAAGTACACTCCACTATAATGAATACTCAAACTTTAGTTACTGCCGAGGCAACTTCGGAGGTTATAGCGGTTCCCGAGAGCGCAAACGTCTTGTATCCGACGTTTCAGCAACAGGTTCTCGAACAAAAAACAGCGACGTTACCCGTCATCACCCACCCTAGCATAGCTATCAGCGATATGTCGTTGAATCAACCGATAGAGGAATCGACGCAGATTCAAGGGAGTCAACAACAGGCGACCTTCTGTATTAATCAGCAGCCGATTTGCGTGAATCAATCGAATACTCTCTCGTTAAATCACACAGGTTTAATTTCTTTGGATAACTCATCGATCACATTAAATCAAACCAATCCGATCTCGTTAAATCCCATTACGATTAATCAATCGACCCCCATTTCTATAAATCAGAACTCAGGTTTACCCATCAGTCATCAAGTGGAGATACAACAACCCGTCGCTATACAATCTCTTCCGTTCACATCTGACGTAACCCCTCTTATAAACATCACGCCGCAGAATCAGATCACGATAGATGCGAAAATGTTGACGGCAGCACCCTGCACTAATCTCGTTAATTCGGTGGTAGCTCAAGCTATGACCGTTCCTCAAACACCTTGGGTGAAACCTGTGATGAAATCTTCGGTGATTACGCAGAAGGCTATAAGACCTAGAGGTAAACCTAGGTCTTTAGCGGCTAAGCGAGGTAGGATAACGACGGGGAACACGATTATTATGCCCCCATCGAATAGCACGACCCCCGTAATCGTCCAGCATTTACCGTCTTCTAATATGGTGCCTACTTTCGTCGATGCTTTCCAGCAACAATCGGGACAAAATTTGCAATACGTCACTACGATCACCCCGCAATTAAATCCGCAAACCCAGTTGGTTCAAATCCAACCTGATAATAATTTCTTAAGCTTAGTACCGGGTGTGCAACCGACTATGATCATCCAACAACCGCGTATGGTAACGGATCAATTGATCGTCGATGGAAACGGGTCTATGATGTGGACTACCCAGCCAGTATACTACGGGTTTGAAACCATCGTGCAAAATACGGTGATGCAATCGCAGCAGTTTCTACCCACGACGATGAACGGGGTCTTAACGACGAACAGCAGTTATTCAGCGACGACTCAGGTTTTCCAAACTAGTAAATTAGAGCCTGTATTGGATGTTTCTCAAGGTAGCTTCGTTCTCGTTAATTCCGGACAAATCGTCAACCAACCTGCGATTCAAGTATCTCCGCAGATCCCGCAAAGCGTTCATACTCAGAATTTAAGCAATAATCACATCCCGGTCAGTCGACACAATAGACAAACTTGGAATCAACCCGAGCCTACTAATACCGTCGCTGTAATTAACGATATTCCAGCCCAACCTGTCCAGCCGAAGCCCGCAACATCTTTGCCTACGTCTACCAGTAATTTACACAGTATCACATTACCATTAGCGCCATTCGTTCCCGAACAACAAGGTATTCCGACGAACATAGTAACACCCACACCTAAACCGCCCACTTCGGCTCAATCGAGGCCGATGAGTCGAGTGCTACCAATGCAGACAAATATGCCTCGCGAGCAGAAGAAAATCGAAGAGAAGACGGTTATCGAGAAACCGATAGAATGCGCGAAGGAGGCTGCTATAATTGCGTCATTTGTGAAGCCGAAGGTTACGATACTTGAGAACGAAATTATAAAGGAAGCTAACGAGATCATACACGAAAAGGTTACGACAGCTAAACCCGAGAATCAGATCAAACTAAACTTGCCAAAGACTGCCGAGAAAGCGAATCATATTACTAATAATTTCTCTCCTAAATCAGCAACACAATTGATTCAAGTGGCGTCGCTTAAGCCAATCGTTACGGAGATAAAAGCTAACATTCCACTTGATTCTGTTCCCGAAATTAAATCCGAAACGCCGCAGCCGCCTGTTACGGAAGAGACGATACCTTTTCCAATTCCCGAACTACCGAAGCCTCCCACCCCAATATGCGAACAAAAATTACCTCAAGAGAAACCTAACAGTATAAATAGTCCTAACAATTTCGCCAAGAACGGAACATCGGTTTTATATACGGTTGAAACTAGAGATGGTTTCAGGTATTCCTCGACATCCATATACGAACTCTGGTCGAAAGTGTTCGAAACAGTGCAGGATGCTAGGGCTGCCCATAATATGCCGCCTTTACCGGCGAATGCTCTGGATAAAATAAATAATTTGCAATTATTAGGTTTGAAAACGAACGGTCTGCGGTATTTACTCGAGCAATTACCCGGCGCTAGCAAATGCACAAAATACAAACCAAGTTTTTATACGAAGAAGATGCAAGATGATTCCGACGATGAAATCGATGTAACGAGCACGTCAGGATCTATAAGGACGGTGGCTTACGTTCGTAAAAAGGAGCCGTACGATATGTTCGGGTGGTTGGCTTCTAAGCATAGGAAACCGGAAAATTGCGTCATCGATTCTGATCTTTTACCCAGGTTAGTTTGATTGGTACAGTTTTAAATTTTAATTTAAAAACTTGTTTCGTTAGGCGGGGTTCTGTTACAAATCTACCTATGGCGATGCGATTCCGACAGCTAAAACTGACCTCTAAAGTATCGGTGGGGGTTTACCGATCGAATATACACAGGAGAGGTCTCTTCTCGTTGAGAGACATTGAATCCGGGGAGATGGTTATCGAATATGCCGGGGAGGTAATTTATTTTATTCGAGTAAAACGCGTGAGAGCTAATGGGGATGTTTTTTTTTGAAGGTGATACGTTCTGTACTTACTGATAAGAGGGAGAAGTATTATAATTCGAAAGGTATCGGTTGTTATATGTTCAGGATCGATGATAATTTAGTGGTGGATGCCACGATGAAAGGAAACGCAGCTAGGTTTATAAATCACTCATGTGACGTAAGACTGGGTTATCGTAGAGGGTGACTGAGATTATTTTTTTTGTTTATTTTAGCCGAATTGCTACTCAAAGGTGGTGGAGATCCACGGCCACAAGCACATCATAATATTCGCATTGAGGAGAATATTATGCGGCGAGGAACTAACTTACGATTATAAATTCCCATTTGAAGAAGATAAGATACCATGTACTTGTGGTGCTCGACGTTGTCGCAAATTTCTTAACTGACATCTGCTGACCATATTAGATTTTTTTACGCTTCTTTATTTTCCTCGACATCGGTAAGATTTCTTAATCTTCTTTTTTTGTCTGCGTAAACATTTGGCAATTATATATTTATATAACAATATATATTTTTATCATGAATAAGATTTGATATGCGTGTATAGTGTATATATATTCTACGTATACTTTTTTTTGTTTTTTTTTTATATAATGACTCGAATGTGTAACTGTAGCACCTGTACTAGCCCTATTTGAAATACTATTTGATATATTGAATCAGTAGAGGATAGATTTTGTAAAAAAAACTATATAATAAAAAATTGTCAGTATTTGCATTTTTAAGGTATTTTGGCTGTGAAAAATATGCATTTTGTGCCATTAGGCAGCGCAGGTACTACAATGACATTAAAAATACTTTTTTTATGTAGATGTATAATATTTCTTGTGATAATTTCTAAAGTTACTACTAAAAAACACACATTTATTTGTACCTAATTGTAATTCATTTTGATAGCGCAAGACTTGAAGTTTAAAATATCGTGAACAATATTAACATTATTGTACATTATGTAATATAAATATAAATATAGTACGAGAAAGAAAGAAAAGAGATAGATATATATTATATATTATGTATATGTAAAAATGATTTCTTTTAAAAAAAGGGCGCCTTGCGTCGATATTAACGTATATGTACAATTCTAATCGATATTGTACGAAATTGTGATGATAGCTTTACTTAATTTCAAATTGACAATATTCACATATCAATATATATTATATTGAGTAGAGGTACTGGTCCTTCTACAGAGTGATAAAAAGCCTTGGGATGTGTACATATATGAAGAGAGTACAGTTCACAGTGTCTTATAGGTTTAGTGAAAACGGAACAGAATTATAGGCTTTTCACTTATTTCACACAGAAAGAACACACATTTTTTGGTGCTTATTTATGCCTAATTGTAACATTTATGCTGCAACTTGTACTTTCACAATGAATAAAACACCTTTTGTCTTAAAATACTGACTTTATTGTGTACTAATTCGATTGAAATATAATTTTTATATGAATCTCATCTTTTCTTAATTCATTTCGCATTCTTTTTCCCAATCCTGCGGGAGATATTTCCACATAGCGTTAGAGAATTTATCTAAGCTGCAAGTATCCTTACAGTACCACGGTGCTCTTATTTCAGCTACCACAAACGGATTAGATTTATACTTAATCTAAAATTAAACATCTTGTGATTACGAATTAAAAAACAGTCATCCGTTACCTTAATTTGATCTATCCCTTCCACATTATGGTGCTCGATAAACACTGAGGACCCAAACTCCGGCTTCAACAGCTCCTCGAATCCTAGCACCCTCATGAAACTAACGATTGTTAGATCATGTCCCGAGTACAGAAATAATTTCCTATCCGGGTTTAATACACCATCTCGTTTAGCTTTAATATTATCGATAATCTCTTTTAATAAGGCACCTCCGTGTACACGTTTCATAAAATCCGTCTTCGTAAACATTGCTAAACTTAACGCTGCTAAATCTTTCATTTTATACGGAAACACCTCTTTGGTCCAATCAGGTAGAGTTAGATTATTTAAATATTCAATCTCTAAGGTATTATACAGGAATTCAAGAGCGAGGATACTCTGGATGTCATCCCCTGTGTGCTTAGTTAGGTAATTAAATAATTCTTTATTTTGATCGTTGATTAGTTTCAAATCGTTTGCTCTAACTTCTTTCAATACTGCGTCGTATTTCAAACATTTCCGTTTTATTGCAATTTTCTATAATATCCAATTTATATTATTAAAAATCCAGATCTTTTTAATGTGATACTTACATTATCTTCAGATCTTGGCACGCTACGAACAGGAATCGGTTGCCACAACAAATCCTCGTTCCAAATTTGATCACCGACAGGTGGAAATAAGCCTGCGAGAAGCAGTTGCGCACTCATATGGCAGCGATCTGCATAACTGCTTAATATGTATACATCGTTAGCAGAATAGTAATCAGGGATAAACCAATTATATTCCACTTTTATATTTTTACCTAGTTCGTACATTTCTCTCTTGCCTCGCTAAAATTATATAACGTTTATAATATTAAGAGTCGAATTAATATTACGCTATTACATTATTTAGTTGGTCAAATCCGCCAGGCCAGGAATAATTTTTATATGGGTCGTTTGTGTATGAATTTGTCGGGCTCCTCTCACCATGTCGAAATAGCTTCAATAATTGCGATTAGAGTTTATTCTTAATTATTAATTATATTTACTCACAATGTGTAGCGATTTAAGAGTATGATCACTATAAGTTAAATTAATTATTAGGAGGAAAATAAATAAATTCATATACATCTTGAGGAAATTAACTAATTCTGTTGTCAGGAATTTATTATCACAAAATAAACATTTCTTTGAGGATCAAATTACATCTCATTGTTTATAAGAACACTCAGCTGTTAAATAACATAAATATAAATAGGAATATTCTTAACTCCATCTATATTCCCTCCTTTAATTAAATATTAATTGCGGTTAATTTAAATAATTTAACACAAATTCGGTTTATTATTTATTACGAAAAAAAATAAACTTAAAACCTTAACTAGATAAATACTTTTTCCCATATAACTGCACCTTCTTCTCGAACGCAACAGATTTTATCAGTGTGTTCTCCTCGTAAAACGGATTCATCGAATACTTTATGTAAGCTTCATATATTTCGTTAAAAAAGTTCTTTATACCGTCTTCATTTCTATTATCGTGTACAATCACGAATCGTATTAAACTAGCTGTTACGAAAGCAGAAACGAACCACTGATTAAATTTATCGACCGATTTCAAATACATATTGTGCGTCTTCCATTTATGTTCATCGATCAGATCTAAAGCCGAGTGGGCTATGAACTGGTTTAGGTGTCCGTGATCTTCTTTCTGTAAAACAATTTCAAATTAGTTTAAAGCAAATTAGGGGCTTTGATTAGTACCTTGGGCTCTTTCGTGTTTGTAAATTCCATTTCAAATATTGGATTATCATTGTGACCGACGATTACGAAGTAGTAACTGCTTGACATTTTCTGTGGTTTTTTAGACATTTGGAATAACAAATTTCATTCCATATTTGGACAAAAATGTTTAATTTATTCTAATAAGGGGTTTTGACAGTTCGCTGCGAATTTGGTTGCCTATATTCTAGGTGATCATCGATGACATTTCGGTTAATGCAAATTCTTCCTAGTAGATGGCGTTTGAGTCATCTAGCGACATCGTTAATTAATCATTTTATTCCTGTGATGGGTTTTTATCTTATTAGTTAGTTTCTAATTTGTAATTTAAAATAAAAATAATTTAATTATAACTAATATATTACACGTAATCGCGCGAAATGCAAATATTTAAATTAGAATAAAAATAATAATAGCTTCGCAATTGTTTATAAATAAAATATTTGACAAGTCAACGCAAGTGCGTTAGCATGCCTTCTTCTAACATACGTCTAAATGCAAAGGCCTACGTGTAGAAGTAGATATTGATAATAAAAAAGAAATAGTACAACCGTCTACCGTTATCTATTAGAGTCAATACTGATCGGTACGAAAAGAACCAACATTAGTGTAACTGCATTTTCAGATGCTAGTTGTGGATGCGTGCGCACGTGAACGCTTGCTATGGCGTGTTTTCGTTGCGTGAATCCGATATAATTCTTCTTGACAAAAAAAATGCATATTCGGGACCTGCTATAAAGTAACAAATGTTTACGTACGATACTACGGGATATTTTGTTAGTTGACGGTTCAAGTTTATTATGGAATTGAAACTACATTCACCTGCAGGGGCAGAACCAGTCTTATACACTTGGCCGTTAACCTCTGGTCGAGGAAATGTAAGTTGCTAAATAATTTAGACTTTGTTCTCTAGTTTGCCTTTTAGTCATATAGCTATGTGTCATAATCGATCAGCAAGAAAAACATTTCGCGTTTCTTCATTGAAAATCCTCCTAAATTCAATCAAAATCGCACATCTGTACGGATTAAGTGCTTTTATATCTTTATATGTGTAAATTATATATAGATCCTTCACTATGTGGTGTCCACATACCTAAATACAAACCAAATTAACATATACTGCGTTTTTATTGTAACCTGCTTTGTATAAAGACTATGACTCTTGCTGTTTCATATTTTCTAGCCACATTTACCTTGATTTAATTCCTATTATTAAATTACGCTTAATTCTCAGTATTTATACTTATGTAACCTATAAATTTCACAATGCATCTTTGTTTTCAAAGCAAATTATTATCATATCATCCATCTTAATGTTTGTCATGCTTTTGCTGAAATCTGGTTATGATTAGAAAGCCACTTAATGCACATTACAATTTATACTATTTTCTCAACATAAACAACTCACACTTTTACAATAAACAAATTCGACTACCTGATGCGCGCATGCATTCTATTCTGCATACCTAAAACATAAAATTCGCGCCAAATTTCATGTCTACTTCTAACTTATAAAATTATCCTCCGATATACTAAAATTTACCTTAATTGATCAGGATCGACATGATGGTGCGTTGGAAATTGTGGAAACCATTCGTTGGGTCTGCGAAGATCTGCCAGAGCTCAAACTTCCTTTGGAAAACAACATCTTATGCGATTATGATACGAGAAGCTACGAAAGTATGAAATCCTTATGTGATAGATTCAATAGGGCAATCGACAGCCTTGTCGCTTTGGTAAGCTGATCATTTCGATTTAAATCTATAAATTTCAAAAATTAAATATTTAGGAAAAAGGAACATCACTGCCAGCTCAGCGACTGAACAAGTACCCATCGAGAGGCCTATTGAGACACATTCTGCAACAAACGTACAACCAAGCAGTAACCGATCCTGATAAATTAAACCAATATGAGCCGTTTTCTCCTGAGGTGTATGGCGAAACATCTTACGATTTAGTCTGCCAAATGATCGATCAAATCGAAATAACTCAGGATGATATCTTCATCGATTTGGGATCTGGAGTTGGTCAGGTGGTGCTGCAGATGGCAGCTGCAACCAGATGTAAAATCTGTTACGGTATTGAAAGAGCAGAGGTCCCAAGCCGGTATGCTGAGGTAATTTACGATAAATATTTTTATATTTATAATCTAAAATCTATAATATTCTAGTCTATGAATAAGAACTTCAGAGCTTGGATGCAGTGGTATGGTAAAAAGTTTGGTGAATACAAGTTAATCAAGGGTGATTTCTTGAACGAAGAACATCGCGAGAAAATCACTTCGGCCACTATAGTTTTCGTTAATAATTTCGCGTTCGGTCCTAACGTCGATCACCAACTCAAGGAGCGGTTCGCAGACTTGAAGGACGGGGCCAGGATAGTGTCATCGAAGAGTTTTTGCCCGTTAAATTTTCGTATAACGGATCGAAACCTGAGCGATATCGGTACGATAATGCATGTCTCAGAGATGTCACCGTTAAGGGGTTCAGTATCGTGGACTGGGAAGCCTGTTTCGTACTACCTGCATATTATAGACCGTACAAAATTGGAGAGATACTTCCAAAGGCTACGCAATCCTAAAGTAAAGGTTCGAAAATCTCCTGATTGTAATTATTAATGTTGATAAATTTTATTATTAGGGCGGGAATAACGACGAAGACAGCAACGGCGTTACGAGGGGATGCCGAGATAGAGCTCGGAGGGATATTACTAAACAGATGCCGGAATCATCATCAGATTCTGATTCGTACGATCAAGATAAATACGGCCCAACAACCCGCAGAGCGTGGTCCGATTGGTGTTCTAATAAGGGAAAAAGCAGCCAATCCGAAGACGAAAGTACAGTTAGTGGAAAGGTAAGATAATTCAATTAGCGGTTTACCTCTCGTTTTAATTGATGATTATGATTAGGTTAAACGGCAGCCGAAGAAACTTAGACGCAAGATTCAACGAGGCGGAAAAGCGCAAAATAATCCGACAACCAAAGCAATTGCCGCTAAAACTAAACGCGGTAGAGTTAGGAAAACTAAACCTAAGAAGCCTATAAAAATAAACGGGTTGGATCTGTTACACAGTCAGACTCTACTCAGTACATCACCTCAAGGTATAGAACTTATTATAGAATTTACTCGAATTATTTTTATTTTCATTATAAATTCATTACAGCGAACGGCAAGAAATTACCCCCTCCACCTGGTTGTGTTGACCAGCAATTGACTGCTCTTAGTACGGATACTGTACACGACGAATTAGATATACCACCAGCTCCGGGCACCACGCCGTATGCACTGCAAATTATCCTAAACGTCTACTGCGCGCAGTACATGAATATGATCAATCAGATGAAGACGCCGGAATATAAGGATTCGGTTGAGAATTTGATCACAGAAGAGAAGGTGTGATTTTTTTTTTATATATAATTAAATTGGCTGCTGATAGATGGTGTTAAATTGTATTTTTTTGTTCCTGTCGAAGTTGAATTTATTACCGCTAGATGGGGCGGCGGAGGCCCTCACATCTCCCATTGCGGTATTAGCAGTTCTCATCGATTTGGGTTTTTTTTTCGTGGATTGTCACATTTCATTTATTCCCAAACTATCCCGAGAATTTTTGGAAAGCGGTCAGGGTTTCCGTATCGTGATCGAAATATATAATTTTTTATTTACCGTTTAGTGCCCCGCCTGTATAAATATAGACAGGGCTTTTCAAAAATATGCGAAGAATAGGAGTTGGGGAGGTATGGAGGCCGCTGGGACCGCACCTGCAATTAAAATAATATTTAGAGCCAAAAAAACTGATTTAAATTCAACTATCAATCATAGGAAACAATGAAATCTTCTCTCTTACCATCTATTGGCAATAACTGAACTTAGGGGTGAATATGACAAATTTTAAATTCCGATTATTGGTGATAGGTGGCGCGAAAAAAATATTTCGCCTTGTCTAACAGTGCGTATATGATATAAGCTTCACATTGAATTCGTTCGATATTATGATTTTGGTAACTTATACGGTTCAGTAATTTTTGGAAAGCCCTGCTGTAATCGGCAGGGCACAAAATATAAAAATTGAAAAAATTAGAAAGTACTGAATTTCAGCGTCATCCGTGGTGAAACTTTGAACTATTAAAATTAGAGATCTCCATTTTCCCTACAAAATTAAGTTAAATTTTGTAGCGCTAGGTGGCGGTATTAAATGTTTCATTTCTTCTAATAATACATGTTTATATAAGCTTTGTCTTGAAGGGACGGTTTTACTCATACTGCTAAGTTTGGCTATACTGCCTTTCTCTAATTTTTGGAAAGCCCTGCCTTTATAGGCGGGGCGCCAATATTCTTAAATCAAAATAAAATAGCACCATCTATTAGCATAGCAATTAATCGCTAATATTTCGCAGCGTACATCAGATTCTAATCTACGGAAATAATTTCAGGAGAGGAATCAGCGCCTTCAAAATAGGGCCGCGCAGCTCGAGAAGCAAATCAAGGTTTTAATCGATGATAGCGTAGCGTTGTTGAAGGCTAGAATGAGCGAGCTCGGTATTAATGCTACATCACCTGTCGATCTCTTAGCTAAAGCGAAAGAAATCGTGTGCAGACATAAAGATCTGCAAGCGAAAGCTAGCAAATTACAAGTACAAGTTTTCGGATTAGAACAAGAACAGAAGAATTTAGTGAGTCAACGCCAACAAGAAATCACGGAAAAATACGCCAAACAAGAAGCGGGAAAAGATCTATCCCCTCTGATAGCGGAAGAATGCATTCTAAGGGAGATATCCTCTACATTATCTCATCGTAAAAAATTACATAATCAAGTGTCGATGTTAGAGGGAGAGGTGATGAATTTAGAAAAGACGAGTGAAGAACGTAAACAAGCTCAATCCTTGTCGGCAACGAGACAGCAGCAATCCCTATCTAAAACATCACGAAAGCCTAGAGATTATAGAACGAGGTCGCAAGATTGGCCGGATGTACCGGATATCGCTAAGATCGAGGAGCAAAATCCTGAAATTTTAGCGCAGAAGATTTTGGAGAAAGGGAGGATGATCGAGGCTGGGAAATTATCGTCGAGTAACCCACCGAAACCGCAACAGCAAACGAATCCAAATCCTAAACAGCCGAGTAATCAGAATCCTCCGAGGAATAATAACGTGAGAAATAATATGCCCGCACCGCCTGTTGCAATGTCGAAGAGAGCTAAATTGAACACTCCTTATCCTAACGGCGCTATCCAACCACCGCAACAACCTCCCCCACCTTTGCAGCAGCAGCAGCAACAACGTCCTCAAGAACCTCCGAGGATAACGAATTTCGAAGATAGGTTAAAGAGTATTATAACATCGGTTTTAAATGAAGATCAGCATAACCGTAACAAAAGTCAAATGTACAGTCCGACTGGTGCCTCTCAATATAATCCTACGACCCAACCTAGTACAAGCACATATTCTAATTCTCAGCAATATAATTACAATCAGTTTGTCGTGAAATCCGATCAGACGCAGAAGACTAAATGTAAATACACACGTTGCGAGACAATCGTGAAACCGATGGAGGACTTTCGGAATTATTCGCAGCAACAAGAGGGTTTAGGTAGTATGGTGGAGTGTTACAGAGAGAACGAATGCAGCCGAATACCGCCACCGATTTCAAGGCAAGTTACGTCCGAACAGCCCGATTACACCCAAGTATCCCCGGCGAAATTAGCATTACGAAGACATTTATCGCAAGAGAAATTAGCCGCTCAACACCATACTTATAACCACCCCGAGAGTATGGTCGCTACTAGAACGATAGGAGATTTAGTATCGGGTGAAATTGAAAGAACATTGGAAATATCCAATCAGTCCATTATAAACGCAGCCGTTGATATGAGCGATATCCAAGGTACGACAACATTGACATCTAGATCTGTCGTAAACGCCAACATACCACCACGTCCAGAGAGAGTCAACGTAAAAGTTCTAAATCCACCGGAAGTGCCAGTGCCAAACGTCTCTAAGGATAACGAGCCTATAATGAGGCAAGTTTACAGTCCAATATCTAGACCTTCCTCCGCTGAAGGCTTAGAGGGATTGGCGTACGTACACAATCATCCGAAAAATAATCCCCACCCTCATAATCTGCATACCTACGTGCCGGCTCCGCAAGTATCACCTAGAACCACCATCTTGTATCCGACACAAGTACGACCTGGTTCAATGAATCCTGCTTACGGTCCGAACGATCAATACACTCCACTTCCGCGGGCCGACATTAAACCCTACCACGAATCGTACTTCCACGACATCAAGCCACCGGTCCCGATCGATTCCGAAAATAAATGCAATTTTGTACCTGAAGGGTTGGCCGCTAGTTTGCAAGCTAGAGTCCTCAACGGTCCGCAAATTAAAGAGGAAGTGGATATGTACGAGCGTAGGGTCTTCATACAAAACGGCGTGCCTATATATCATCCAGAACCGACGGCAGGTCATATAAAAACCGAAAGTATGTCCAACGACTGCCAATATAAGAGGGAATCACCGGTGATCCAAGGTCCGATACGGACAACTATTCGGAGGACGAGCGTGTATGTACCGGATGGCCAGCGTAATCCGAACGATAGCAATCAATCACCTGAGCCTCATTCGAATACTTCAACGCCGTTAGTGGATGAGATACAAGAATCGTGCAGGCAGAGGAAGTTGCACGAAGAAGGTAAAGTGATTTCTTTCAATATGGTTTTATTTTAATTATAATTTCGTTTTTTAAATTAATTTCTTTAAAATTTCGTTTTATCACAGTTACACTAACATGTTCAGTATAAAAACAAATATGAAGAGGTATTTTTAAATTTGTTTAAGTACAAAATTTTTTATTGTGTATTCCGTACAAATAAAACACCTTATTATTCAAATTTCTTTTTATGAGTTTTTTTGTTTGGTTTAGTATAAGTATTTTAGTTAGATGTAGCATATTTTTTTGTAGATATTTTTTATTTCGTTGTGTTTTCGTTGCAAACTTTCGTCTTAATTAATTTTAATTTTTATATCATATATCTAACACTGTAAATAAAGTTAGTATACAGTCGTGTGCAAAAAAAAGCGGCACATTCGTGCGCCGATTTCTTTTACGTGCATCTGTATAATTATATTAATTAGAGAAGTATTAGGTATATGGTTGCATGCATGGCTTAGGTTTGCTTTTATAATTAACAATATAATATTACATTGCAAATTACAGGGTGTTCCTTTTGGATTATTTTTCTTGTGATTTTTGTGATTATGTGTGGTATTCTTAGGTAATAGGACTAGCTATTATATCGAGTTAGCTTTCTAGTGATAATCAGCAGTATCTGTATTAATTATGTAAAAACTGAGTATGTCCATTTTACTTCTATATTCTTGAAATTTGCAATGTCGAAGATAATGTTAGTCTCCTACTTCAATATGATTTTTGTTTGTTTTTTCTTTTTTTTTGGTATTTGATTTGACTAGAACTTGTATAAATTTGAACGACAGACATTATTACACGACTAAATTTTCCGATGATAATTGCTAAAGTATTAGAGAAAAGTTAATCGTGTCGTAATGCTAATTAGAGTTTTATACTTACTGTAGTTTGTTTGCATTGACATAGGAGGCAGCACAGTATTGGCATGCACAAACACTCGTGCACAAAAAAGCGCATGCATAATATCCATACCATACTAGATTTTATGGCTGATTAAATACGTAAGGTGGTAAGTAGCTTTATGCTATTCTACAATTATTTATTTGCTTAGTTTTTTTCCGTTTGTATCGTTTTTTGTGTAATTCGGTGATGGTATTTCACTCTCACATAGGTTCTGTTTCTTTTTAACTTTTATTTCGTGCATGCTTGCAATTTTTTTTTCCGAAAATTTACAAAAAATATATTAATCTATTCGAACAAAAATAAATTATAATACCTCAAATATTTTTTACCACCGTTCATTCTTTCAAAATAATAATAATAAATAGAAATTGGTCATGCCATCTAGTAATACTACGTTATGTGTTAAATTAGATGTGGAAGTCGAAGAAGAGGCCGAAGAATCGAAATGGCAGGACCGTATCAGTTCCGGTTTTGATCGATTAGTCGCTTTTGCCTCGACGGAACTGGACAAGAGAAGGCGATCAACGGAGGGTAACGACAGTTGCAACACGTCACCAGATTCGGGTATAGGGCATGGCGACCCATCGCCCGCCACGATAGCGATACCGCTTAGTAAACACACGTTGAAGTTGAATCCAAACTCGAAACCGACTCTATTCAAGATGCCTTCGAATAAGAATAAAAGTCACGATAGTCCTCCGATTCCCGACCATAACGATGAGTGCGGACCGCCGAGGACTCCCTCCCCTTCTTCCACGCCGAATTTGTCGATAACCTACAGTCCGGAATTGCCGGTCTCGACGGAGAAGAGTCCGAATCGAAATCCGGCATTGATGAAGTACCAGAGACACGTCGAAGAGAAAAAGAGCAAGCCGGATCAGCATTTCAAGAAGAAGTTTTATTATCGCGAGCAGTTTTTGCGCGAAGATAGCTGGCAGAAAGCGAACGAGGAGTATGTAGAACCGGTTCGGGATAAGTTTAAACCGAAAGGTAAGGATTGGAATTGGCCGAAGATTCAAATGTCGGATATTGAAAAACCGCACGCAATTACTGACGATTGGAGTCGAGCTGTTGATAAGTATAGTAGCTGGAAAAACTGACAAATGGATTATATTTATACCATTTTTCAGTGAGAGTTGTATATTACTTCATTTTAGCGGATTCGTTGTATTGAATTACATTGATCGTGCAAGCAAAATTACGTACTTATTGTTATCTATTTTATTTTCGGTGTTGATGTGCCGCTAAAATGAAATAACGAAATAGAAATGATGAAAAAGCACGCGGGAAGTGTTCAGAAATTCCAACTGGTGAAGCTTTCAGTAAGCTTCTGCACTTATTCAAAATCGTGTTTCTCAGCCTGCAATAACTTTTAACGTAATTAATTTTATTTATATTCACAATAGGTTTTATTTATTTGATCCTTTTGAAATTTTAACAGTTGGATATTGGAAAACATTGTATATATATATAACGTATGTATATTTTTGATACATACACATTTTAGAACTATGTATACATTAATTTAAAACGGTTTTTTTAGCTCCTTTATATTATAATTCTTTTTTTCGTTAGTAATGACTGAAATTTTTTCAAAATAAAAAGATGGTTCTTTCGTAACTCATATTAGACTGTAATTTTGTGTTCACCAATTCGTGTATTTTAGTAAATCTTATTTATTATTTAAATTATAATTTAAATTAAAAACAGATGTCTAATTAAAAAGTAACTTAAGCAACACTGCCTTCATTAATAACAACAAAAGAAAATTCACATCCCAATTATTGTTGAGAATTACAAGATATTGTAAAATAATTGTATATGTAAGACAAATTTTTGTGTATATTTCAATGTATTCAAATTTTAAGTACAATTATTTGTAAATAGGGTAGTTTATTTAATTTTTTTTTTCGTATAGTAATTGTACCTTTTTCTCTAATGAAACCTGTATTGATGATAGTGTTCTTTTATACAAAATATTCATCACTGCCATGAATTTATCATTGTAGGTTTCATCTGTAACCAAAATACAGATTTTTAAATGCCACTGAAGTTATTTTATGTAATTTAAAGACAAAAAAGAAATAAACAAATCTGTGGTATGTTAAAAATGTTATGTAGTTTTTATCGTGGATAGAATTTATGCCTCATATTTTCATTATCTTCTTACTCTTTTTTTTAATACTATTAATGATTGTTAACAAATATCTTTTGGTGATATTAATGCCTTTTTTGTTCGGAAATAATTGTTTTTTTTTGTGTATTTTAATTGATCGTTTGCTATTACTTTTTGGTTATATTTTTTTGTATGTTATTGATTTATCACGAAATATTCTGTTATTTGTAAAAAGAAGACTGCCAATGATAACAAGAGACCCTAATCACATCTCTAAACCGTTGATTGTTTTTTTTACACGGATAATCGCGGGTCTGTAGATCAAACAAATACTTCCACACATTGTCTATTCTGTTTTATCAAATGTCTACTACAAAATTACTGTTAAATGGTAACCGGGGATAAACACACAAAAATGTATCTGGGTTTCGAGAACTCCCGACAATCTCAGGTCGATATTTTTGCATCTAGTGCATTTGTATTTTCTTTTTTCTTTCATGCAACTGAAAAATACACCGGGGAGAAGAATAACAACTGCCAATTCAAATACACTTAGATGTACATTTTTTATTTTACGCTGTACGAAAATTGTATTAATTAAACAGAAAAACTGTAATAAAGTAGCAAATTAATTCTGTATTTATTTCTGTGTGCAATACCTGGTGTAGTTACAATTTTAATGTCTTTGGAAATTTTTTATCACAGGAGCGGAATGGCAAACCAAGTAAGTTCTTCGATTTGTTAAGCTGCAGTATAAATTTACTTCAAGCCTGCAAGTTTCTCCAGATGCAGAGTTAGGCAGAGTTATCGCTGCCTTTTCTTCCTTGCTAAAGAAATCCTTCGCGAACATCCTCACCCCACTGTATTCACCGCTTTTGTAGAAGTTAGAAGCCCCATACCGTAGTCGAGCTATTAGAATTTGGAGCAGTCTACATAAAGGTAGTGATTATGTTTTCATCTCGTAAAGTTTTATTTCATTAATTTTGTGGACGATACAATAATACAAATAATATAAACATAACTATTTAGGAATTCTCGTGTTACAATTACCATGCAGCACTATAACTCTATGTTTGCATTTAAAATAATTATAAAAGATATCTTTATACCCGTGGTCTCTCCACCAAGTACAAAGCTGTCGATTTAAACCACAGTTTAAAGTGTGAAACAGTTGCGGTTCCTCAAACCCAAGCAAAGTATAAAAATCTTGATCGCCTAAATGACCTTTAAAATTATATTTAGTAGCTAGCTTATCTACATAGTCTTTCGAGAGCACTTTATTATAATAATTAGATTTCCTAATTGCACTTAGATTAAATAGAATCACCCCAGAATTATAACCTTGGAATCCTCTAGGATGTACGCCTGATGTAGTATTATAATCGTGATAATAATCTCCTAGTGACGTATTATGTTGAAGTTTGTAACTGTAGAGGACATGCCGATATACTGGTGTTAATTCTGGAGCTAATCCGAATAAGGTTTCATTCCCAAAACTAGAAATAGAACGAATGTAATTACCTAAAAATTTACAAGCAAATCGCTTACTGCTTAATTTCTTTAAATAAATGTGTAATATCGTCTTTAAAATACAAATCACAGTCTAACATTACGGCTTGCTTCTGTATCTTAGGAGCTATTCTATGAAGCCCTAACGATAAATAAAACAGCGAATCACTATAGTAAGTGCCTAGAACAAAAATTAATTAAAATTGATGCATTTTCCAACACTATTTGTGAAATACCTGGACGAGAACTGAAATGGGGCGTCATAGTACTTACGATGTCCTGTATTAATTTAGCTGATGTTACTACATCGTAGAAGGTGTATTTATAAATAGTATCGGTAGTATTAGCATCTATCAGTATTTTCCTCGCGAGAGATTTCGATGTGTTATCCACAAATATATTAAAATGTAAAGGTACAGAGCTTACGTTCAAGAGGTTCCATATTAAATTTTTAAAGTTGTACATTAGAGGTGATTTATCTATAACTTTAGTGAATATCAACCAGACATTATAATCATCATCCAACTGGATGATTTTTGGCTCATATCTTCTATCAAAGGCAATCTTTGTCATGTTTTCATACTTGTACCTCACTTTAAAATTGTCTAATATCGAGAAAGTGCATAAAAACACGAGTAAAAAACTTACGAATACTGATATATTGAATATTGTTTTCATATAAACCGTTTTAATCATGGTAATTACTGAGGATCAAATTTATTGTTTAATACTGAGTTTACTTGTGAGAATGATAGTGGACGCCACTGTCTTAGCTTGGTTATAAATCATGAATATACAGTTCTCTCTAATTATCATGTAGAAATCTACAATTATCTAGTTATCATATAGAAATCTGCAATTGACTAGTTATCATGTAGAAATCTACGTTATTTTAATATTTTTATCAATTTTATACAATAATCTCGTTTATTTAAATCAATTTTTAAATATTAAACGCATTATTTAACAATTAAACAAGAAAATATGAAACTTTTTAAATTTGTAAGGTTCTGTTTATATTTTTGTGTTGAGTCATCGCGATTGAAATCATGTCATCTGATAAAATGTCAAAATCAATTATTAATTTTGGGTTGTGCATATTCGTTCCGTTTGCAGTGAATTTAAACGATTATCAGACAATTAAGAAGGGGCTTAGAATTAATGCGGCCAAATTACGGAAATTTGCTCGTAAAAAGATTGGTAACCCATAATTTAAAATTTTATTCTAATGGTTAATCTAACGCATATGATCTAACCCAGTTCCGTTTATCGTCGTTAGAATTCCATTTTTAGAATAATGTAAGGATATAACGTCTTTTAACTCTGTATGTATTCATCATTAATTTTTTCGAATTTTTTCACAGTTTGTGTATCCTATTTGGATATAATGATTATAATGGATCCACCTCACCTGGATGGTTACGAATGGGGAGCGAGGATTGGAGGAGGCAGTTTTTCCTCTGTGTACAAGGGAGTAGTAAAGAATGCAGAGAAAACACCAGTTGCTATCAAATGTATCAGCCGCAGAAGTGGGAAAAAAATTAATAACGATGCTGCTGTGAAGGAGATCGCTCTAATGAAAAATTTGAAGCACGTCAACATTGTTAAATTGCACGACTTCCAATTTGATTCTAAGTGAGTAGAAATTTGATGTTAAATATTCTTAATTATAATTATTTTGTATTGTTTCTTTAGAAATATTTATATTATAATGGAATATTGTACAGAGGGTGACCTGGCTATGTTTCTGAAGAAGAAGTATAAATTTGCGGAATCATTCTTACAAATATTAATGCAACAATTGGCCGCCGCTTTAAGATATTTGCGAGGGAAAAATATTTGTCACATGGATTTGAAACCGCAAAATATTCTTTTAACAAGGACACCAGATCTCATCCTGAAAATTGGGGATTTTGGACTGTCTCGTATCTTATGTGATGAAAACATAGAGCAAAGCAGATTTGCTGGATCGTTTAGGTATATGGCACCTGAAAAGATCCTAAACCAGAAGTATGATTCAAGGATTGATCTATGGTCGGTGGGAATTATTATGTATGAGTGTTTAGTAGGACGTACTCCTTTTGGCAGCACCACATTGAAGGGCATCGTGGATACTATGGCACAGCAGAAACCAATTGAGGTAAGGTTTTATGATTAAATTAAACAAGCATCTAGTAAATTCATGATCTCTGCCACCATTCCGTGGACATTAAATATGATAATCTAATTCATTGTTTGTTGTAGGTTCCGACTGGTATAAGTTTAAGTCCTACATGCGAAAACTTGCTGTTTGTGTTATTGAAATACAATCCGGCTGAACGCATTGGATTCGACGATTTCTTCAACCACGAATTTCTGCAATTAAATTACCTACCGTGTCCTGAAAATTATGAACGCGTCAAATCTATCGTGAACGAGGGAACAGCTTTAGAGAAGAGTAAGAAGTTTCCGGAGGCCTTAACTAAATGCGAAGAAGCTATTTGTTACTTGGAAGGATTCTCTTGTACAGAAACAAATCCTGAACAGAAGAAGGTGGTCGCGGAGAAAATCACTGAATATAAACGCTGGCGCGAACAACTTATTTATTTGATTGAACAATCTACGCAAGGGGCCAGTAAATCTACCGTTGTCACATCTGAAAGTCAATATCAGGCGCTGTATAATCTTTGTAAAGCTACACCCAATATAAAAAATGCCTTAGACATTGGGCGTGTAGCTGAAATGTACGTTTTAGATGGTAAAACCTCTATTGCCTTAGATAAAATAACAGCAGCGCTCGATATTTTACTTCCATTAATGAATACTGAGCCGCCTGGCGTGCGTAAAGATATGTTACACAAGCAAATTCAGCAATGGCTCGTTTTAGGCGAGACCTTAAAGAAATCGTTATAATAATAGGTATTGTTTAAATTGATATTCTTAGCTGATTCGTATATTATTTATGTTTCCTATTTATAATAAAGTTGTGTTTATTTTTATAATTACTTTTGTTGGCTGTCTTAAAATTGTATCTATTTGCATTAATAAGAAGCTAATGATTGAATTTCCGAATCGCTTTATGTACATACATATATAACTTAGGACGTTGTGATTACTTGCTAGTCTCTGTAATGATTACAGCTATATTTTATACATTCTGAAGATACATTCGTGAAGTATTATGTCTATATAGAATTATAAATATTGGCAGTTAACAGTTTTCTAGTTTATAAGAATATGTACTGAGAAGTAATTAGATTCAATGTTCGACAATTAATTAATTTTAAATAATTTATTTGGTTAATTTATATATATATACACATACATATGTTGGTAATGTTTATAATTTATTTATATTAAAAACATAAATAATACTTTCTACCACTGCTGGAAACGGGTGGAGAGTAGCGAAGCGGTGGAAGAAAAGTGGTGGTAAGTCACGTAAGTTGTATGCAACTTTATTCATAAAGCATCGGAGTAAGTATATTCGACACCCACGCCGTATAAGCCCAGTAATTCGTAATAGGGTACCCTTATTGGGAAAAGGGTACTTGTTATTGGGAATGCAGAAAGCTAAAGGTGAAAGTGGAGGGGACGCTCACCTTCCGGCACTTTTCTCCATCTTCCGCTATTGTTAAGAACAGGGTACAATTTCCCTATAACAGCTACACTGTTCCCAGTAATAGGTACCCTGTTCCGAATAACTAGGCTTTAACAGGTGTCTACGACGAGCGACTGCTCCCGGAGTGGTACAGTATACCTATTCATCGGAAACATGATCAAAGATTTTTTTAGATATGTACATATATTTTGTAGCACACTGTAAATAAGATATGAGAGCTACACCAAACTTGTCACTCCCATGAAATTGTATTTGGCATATGTCTATGTATTGTAATACTTTGTATATAAAATCTAACCCAAATTATCTTTTCATATGTACATATAATTTGTAACATACTGTATATAAAACATTAACCTTGTGAATATCCCAAAATTATATTTTGATATTTATGTATATTTTGTAACACCTTGTATGTATGTGTGTATATACAAACACAACACCGGAAAACACACAACCCAACACCAAAAAACACAACACAAAAAATACACACAACAAAACACAGACAACACAACAAAATACACTCAACACAGAAAACACACACAACACAACAAAAAAACACACATACCACAACAAAACACAACACCGGAAAACACACACCCAACACCAAAAAACACAACACAAACAATACACAACAAAAAAAAA
>SMLS01019557.1:0-41150 GCA_004785975.1 Popillia japonica | reverse complement strand
AAAAAAAAAAATAAAGGTAACATGGTGCAAAGATAACAAAAGCACAAGACGATCTACAAAGGGAAAAATCGATGATTTAGGCAAGCTTGAATTATAATTAAATGCGTGAAGACATGTGCCTACGGATGTACGGCCTCTTATTAGAATCGAATAAAGAGATCCAAGTAGGAGGTACCTTATTACTTGCCCACCCAGTACAAACACACATGCACGGCGTACAAGAATACTCACCTATTTTAAGCGGCTGTGCAGCCACAGGCTTCTTTTGAGCAGCCGCCACAGCTGCTAGCATCTCCAACGTATCATCGTTAGCAGTGGTAGAAGTAGCAGCTACCGGTAATATTACAGAGGCGTTGGTCGAAACGATTTTTGGTGTCGGATTTCGTACTATAAACAAAAACGAATTCATAAACTATCACAGATAAAATTACGTAATGATTTACCCCTGACAATAGGAGATACAATTTTCGGAGCTGCAACAGCTGGTGCAACGTGGGCTGAGGTTATCGTTTTGGTTATCGTGTGAGCGGCAGCAACCACAGGCTGCGGCTTCGGGGACGTAAGAGGCGGTCGCACAGGACTTTGTACAATTGGTTTAGGTGTTAGACCAGCCGCCGCCGGTGGCAAATCGTATTTCTGAATCTGCGAACAACAGCTTTTAAATTCCGAGTAATTCGCGATTAAAATCATCTTACTTGAAGTATGTAAGTTTGCGTTTGCGGAGCTCCGGTCCAATTAACTTCTAATGATTGCGTACCCGCCTTAACAAGAGCTACTCTACCGGGAGCAGCTGGCTTGTCGACTTCTAAGTACCAAAGATCCTTGCAGCAGACCTACGACGGAGCAGATTAAAAGGAAAATCTAAACGGAATCTATCGCGCTTATACCTGATTATTCCAAGCTTTACGGTAACCATCCCTTCCAGACCAAACATACAATCTAGTGTTTATCCCTACAGCACAATGACCCGCTCTGGCGCAGGGCAAATTACCTTCAAATGAGGCAATTACCAGATCGTCCCAGTTCATAGTGTCTGAAACAGATTTCCACGTTATAACGGGATTATATTTCGAAATCTAACCAACGCACCGAGATTGAGGCAAGCCATAGTACCCGTGCATTTCCATTCCTTCTCGCTGGGGGGTGTTTTAGCATCCTCTGAAGTCACCGGTACCCAACCTCCGAACACGAACATACGATTTCCGATCAGTGTTGATGTGTGGAGAGATCTCGGTAAAGGCGTATGTCCCGATATCGTAGGTTTACTCCACGAGAGAGTATCCGTGTTTAAGAACCACAAATCGCCCAATCGATACCCACTCATTCCGCCGTAAATTACCAGAAACGATTTCCCTTTATCTCTGTCCACGTAAGCCACACCTGTATGCGACTCCCTGGGCGGTGGTGCCTGACCGTGAGTCGTCGGTATCTCCCATTGGACTGGGTTACTTCTGATATCTAACGCGTATAAATCGTTTAAATAACAAGGTATGTTGTGTTTTGGATTTGAACTTTCATTGGCAAGTCCGCCGAACAAGTACACTTTATCGTTAACCAATGTAAAACTGTGACCTAATCGGGCGCAGGGCGCTGAGCCTAATTTAGGTGGTTTTGGTTTTAGTTTCTTCCATTCCCACCTCGATGCCTAAAAAAGAAAGTTGTAAGGTTTTCTGATATCAATATACAAACATTAGGATTACCTGTAATTCATACAGTTCGCTGCTATATTTTCCATATTCTACCATACCCCCAAAAATTAATAACCTTGTACCATCCACTACGAAACCATAAGCTGCGCATCCTGGGGGGATGTCCCCCTTCATTATCGGCACAAACCATTGGTTTGTTGCTAGTAATAAACAAATATACAGGATTAATTTTTTTTTGGTTAGACCTATTTGTGATTGTGTCGAATTCCATCTGACAAGAGCAGTATTAGCTTTTGCTTGGAAATCTATTGGGGATTTAAGTGAAAACTATGAATGCTTGCTAAACAGCACCAATACTTTCGATTTTGTTTATATATAAAAAAAACCGGGTTTTCATACAAATATGTACTGTCGCCATCTTTATTTTCATAAAGGTTCTTTTTGACGTTTAGCGCTCGAAATTTGTTTACATTTAAACGATAAACAATATAATGGAAATCAAATTTGTAGGATTTATTGGACGACTTTCTGTCATTAAGTTTGTAGATAAAAAGTATAAATAACAACATACGCACGCCATATTTAATGGCTACCGTACGTATCAATACCTGTGTTGTAAACGTGGAGTTCATCGACAATTCCCTCATTTCCACCGCCAAAAACAACCATAAGATCTTTTATGGCGACGGCACGATGTCCATGTCGAGGTCTCGGTTGTGGACCCGTAGGATCACTCACTAATTTCCACCGTAACACCTTACCCGCCATTATGTGATCACATTGCACTGAGATACTATAGACGCCAATAGAATCGTATCGTTTAATTCAAACAACTAACCTTACCGGACCTTCTGATTGTTTCTCGCGCTTTTAAACATCACTATACAAGTAAAATTAACCGAATTAATCGTATAAAAGTTAAAAACTAACAGTATTTGGCTTCCCAATTCAGTTTTTGTGTGTTCACTTCCAAAATAACATCAAAACGTACCTCCATGAAGACAAATCGTGAACTTCTTTAAACATGGCATCTACTAAGAGCTCCCCCTATGGTTCAGTAGCTAAACTGCATGAATTTACTGATTTAACGTTGGTAGTATTATTTAAATAAAAGCGCATCGGAGCGGTATAAAAAAAACAAATGAGCGCAGATATAAAATAAATTTAAATAAACGGTGCACCCCAATGTTTGTCATTTGTTTAAATCTAAAATGGGAATCAGAATTAAAATTGTGAGTTTTAAAACACTAAATTACTATTTATTCTTATTTATATTCAATAGATTTATAATAATATTAAAAACAAAACTAGATTACAAATTTTAGTTATTTCATATTCAGTTTGAATTTAAAGACGCTGTTTCGTTTGCCTCTCTTTGATTTAACGTTCTTTATAGTAAACGCGACTTTTTCCTTAATATCCGATTTCGGAAGATCCCCGCGTAAATAAAGCAATCTCAATAGATGATCCTCAGTAATATCGCTGTACTTATTAACAATATTATGCAAATCAAACGATACCATGTCATCTTCTGATTTCAAAATCTCAGACATTTTTATAATCGCTTCTAATTCATCATCATCTTGCAGGAAATTGGGGGCTACAGTTCCGAACACACTCTGCAGTTGCTTCGCTTCCTTCACTATCTGATCGGCAGCCTTCTGACATTCCTGGTAAGTTTTAAATGATATTCTTTTGCTTAGCATAGCAGCTAAATATCGCTGTGCTATTGATGTTTTAGTTTCCTTCACAATATAATTCAAATTCGTTTCGACGAGGCGGTTGTAATCCTGGAAATAATCTTCTAAAGTTGCGTAGATTGTATCAACATGTTTTGGGGATCCAAACCAGGATGATGTGAATAATTCTTCGAAGTGTTTACGCAGATCTAGGAAGACCTCTTCGAGAAGGTATGTACCTGAATCGTTTCTTAATTTCTGTAACGAAATATGATTACTCCAATTAATTTTTTTTATTTTTATGACTTACGATAAAAACTTCTTTTAATCCTCTAAGGACGTCATTCATTTCTTCTGTTGGTTCATTTTGCCAGTACTGTTTTTGTAATTGTTCTCCTATATCAATCATTGCTAAACAATTATTTACGATGGTAATCATGTAATATGTAAAGAACGGTACCTAAAATTTGTGAGCGATTATATTAAATAAAAGCTTTAATCCTTAATAATTTTAAACATTACTTGACTCCTATCTTCAAAATGTTTATTTTTATATTCATTAACTGCTTCCTTATACATTTCGCCATATTTGATAACCTGTTCTATACTTAATATGAACGCTTTATTTGTTAATTCTTGACTAAAATTGGAATACAAATAAATCTAATTTTACACTTTACACAAAATACCTTATAGTGCGAGCAACCAACAAATTCTGATCTATCATCTGGTAAATAATAACAGGTGCTGCAGATCTTGTTGAATCGGCTGATGGCTCAGCCGTGGACTTCCAATCTTGCTTCTCCGTTGTTAAAGTATTTTGCAACCATTCTTTATAATTTTTCTCCATATTCTGCAATAAATTTCCTATAAGATTATAATCTTTCCATGCGAGTCACCTTACTTCCAAATACTCATCTTGCAACTTATTCAGGACATCATCTGGTAATAGCTTCCCCAAATTCTCAGTAGAACTTTTCAAATCCGGATGACCCATTAACTCAGGAGATTCGTATGTGTTCAATATCCAGCTCAGTATAGATACGTACTCATTACCTTGTATCCCATTCCTTATTATATCTTGCAACTAGAATGAAACATTCCTTTAATTTTTAACTATACAAGAGATTATTTTTCTTACATGCGTTCTCAAGCAATTATGATACATCCTTACATAAGCATCAACAATATGGTATTTTTGGGGAAAGCACGGGACACACAATGTTTTAACTACTCGCAAGTCTTCCAGTATAAGTTGCCTCATGATTTCCAAATGGCGAATCAACCATAGCTTATTCCCTTCTCTCTCATCAATTTGACTTCCTTCAATTTTAGTGGCAACAGCATGTTCTAAAACTTCAAATGCCATATTCTTCCATCGTTTCGGTCTACCAGGGCGCTTGAATCCAGTTTTCCTCTCATGTTGTATAGCTTCTTCGTCAGATTTCTCTTCACGCTCGATTATCCTCAAAGCAGTAACAATCACAGTTGGTTCCTTTCGAACAGCATCTAAGGTACGGTTCATGATAAATCTAATCTGCTTCTCTAATTTATTTGAAAGCTGTTCGACCTCCTTGAAGCACTCTTTGAGCATATTTTTATCATACATTGATTGGTTTGGTAATCTATGCAATTCAAATAATAGGGCATCCCTAGAATTCTCAAGATCTCTCAAGCATTGATGGGTGTGTAATAATTTGCCGTCATTGATCCATTGCTCCGTTTTCTGAATACTCTCAGGAACTGTAAAAATGTGTTTCAAATTTTCCCTGGCTGTAACATACTGGGAGTGCTTCATATTCTCATCCCGGACATCGTTCAATTTGCTCCATAAATCTTGTACTTCAGGAAATATAGTCGTCATTGCTTTTAAGCTACCAATATAATATAATTAGGAATGATTTATGGATGGGATTAAACATACCTGGTTTCAATTTCTTTAGCTTCTTGCAAACACACAGCTAATTGATTCAAACCAATTCGAGCCCCATCAAGTTGACTTTGCATGCCGGATTTTAATAGCGCTTCGACAGAAGCCTTCTTTCGAGCTAGTGTCCTTTTATATTGCTCGACCTTCTCAAGCTGGCCTGGTCTTTGGAACATGTTAGTTAAATGTTTTATCGCTACTTGTTTTGCCTCTGCATCTAGCTGATTCATGTTTATTTTTCCTTTAATATTAAAGGTATAATTATGGATTAGTGCTGCATGAATTGTATGTTTAACTTACGTTCATTCATTGTGCTTAAAGTTTACAGAATTTCATTTAATAATGATTGAAAAGCAGAGTTGGGATTGTCAATAAACTCCCCTAACCTAAATGGTTACATGTCAAAATTGGTATACTGTAATATAGGCAACCCATTTAACACCTAGAGTTTGAATAATTTCAAATTCAGGAAATCTTTGCAAATATAGTCGTTTCTACACTTAAAAACAAGGCACTATATATAAGCATAAAGATTTATTTAACTTTTATCTAAAAAAACGGATTGTACAATTATAATTTTCCATTTAAAATTCAATCTACAATTAATTAACTGCATTAAAACCAATACAATTATAAATTTATTACAAAATTATTTGTCGCCATTTGAAACGTTTAAAGAAAAGAAAAATAAAGTTTCTATATTTATCCTTAAATTACCATGATGCCTTTATATTTTTCGAATACTATCCTCTAGCAAGAATACTGTATTTTGACCGACAATTTGAATTATATACATAAAACGTGTATTCAATTAAAATATTAAAAAAATCCTATTCACCGATCATCTATATAGAGGGTCCGGCAAAATTACACTAGCAAACTTTTAGAGATAGTAGGACAAGAACTTATTCTCCCTAAAGACGTTTTCTAAATATTTTATTCTAACTATTAGCTTACGCAATTCTTTATATTTTTCAGGCTTTGGTGGAATGATTGTTTATGGAGCTTCTCCCAATTTATCACCAGCAAATCAAAGAGAATTAGCAGCATCTACTAGTGAGCGAGATCAACTCAAGGTAAATAAACATTTTTTATCTTTCCAATCTCTACAATCTCGAAAAGTTTATCGACAGAACATAGATGTACCCAGTATAACCCCATTATAACTATAGATGGTTATCTATTGACTTTGTAAGTTGTGTGCCTTAAAAATATTTTGTATCTCTTCAAATACTTCATTCGGACCATTACTGGCATCAATACGTTCTACTAAATTCAAAGTATTGTAATAATCAATAATTGGTTTTGTTTCTTGAAGATAAATGTTGAATCTCTTCTGTAAGCTCTCTATGTTATCGTCTGCCCTTCCACTACCTTCAGCACCTCTTCTCAAGCATCTTTCAGTACAAATCTGGAAAAGAAGAAATATAACTTAAGATTAAACTTCTGCTGATGCAATCGCACTTACTTCAAGAGGGCAATCAAAAAAGAGCACGAACAATAAATTTACTTTATGGGCCATGCGCCTTTTCCACCCATCAAAATTATCTTGGTTTCTAGGGAAACCATCGATTATGAACGAGTCCTTTCCAGATAAAGACATTGCTCTTTCCAATAAACTGCATGTAATATCTACGGGTACAATTAAACCTTCACGAATATAATTCTCAATTAATTCCCCATATTCGGAATTTGGATTCCTGCGTTCCTCACGTAATAAGTCACCGGCAGATAAATGTATGAAGCCGTACTTCTTTACTATATTTTGGCATTGCGTGCCTTTACCAGCACCTGGCCCACCAAGTACGAAGATGACTTTCGGGACCATCTTTCTAAAGTAGCGTATACTTGCTATAAAAGGATTAACCATAAATATGCTTTCCCAAACGCTAAAATGGTAAATGATAGTTTGAATGATGATCACAATGACGTGATAATGAGTACAGAATCTAGAATTTTCAACGAAAAAATTTAAATTCCTGCATCATTTGTAAGCCACATCCACATGAGTTATAAGATAATATATATAAAATAAAATTTACTTACACTAGATAGAAAAAATGGGTTAGATGGTTAAATTCTGGGCTTTTTTACTGCACGAACATTTACAAGCACTTTATAAAATTATTCAATATCTATCAATTTTATAATATTTTCATTAAATTACGAGCAATTAGGAATTTTAGACGCTGATATATACAAAGTTCTAATGTGCTAATAACAAGCGGATATCACACGTTAGATCTAAATGTCATATAATCTAATTCCTGAAATTTCAGTTTGATAATTTCATGGAGATCTACTTCATACAGGATACTTCAAAAATATACTCAAGATTAGTTTAATTACTTGACTACACCAAGCTAATTTTATCTGGAAATTTTGTTCTAATTGAAAAATAAAACTTGATAAAGAAATTCACTAATTGACAACTGATCAAATTATAATTCTATTGAATCAGATTCGACTGTGGGTTTATCTCAATGTGTGACGTCAAAGAAGAGCCCACCGGATGACATCACTATTGCAATTTCTCAGAGATACGATAAAGAAAATCCGATTATTTCAAACAGGAAATGCGCAAACAGTTTATCGATTTTACCACAAACATTTGTTTAAAATGTTTTATGATGAACTTTTCGTTATTATTCTAGCAAATTCGCGATTTATTAGCATTTTTAACAGCAGTTTAGACTTTGATTTAGCAGGAAGTGGTATATTCGTTTTGGTCAATGATTCCGTGGAACTTCCACAAACATTGCAGAGTCATAATGAATATACATTGTTTGTTTTTGTGTTTAATGATTAGCTGCATTGCTTTGTAATGGACTGTACGTTAAAGTGGGTCGGTTTCATTGTAATGTCGATGATATGGACAAAATAACGGTGTTTCCTCTTAAATGTTATGCGGCAATTATTTTGAATGGTACAGCATAATTGTACTAATTTTAAGGTAGTTCTTGTGTGCTTTCATTAAAAAAAAACTAAACTTCAATGCCAGTCGAAATTAAGGATTTCAAGAATAAAATATGTACATTAAATTATTGTCTACACAATGACGTTTTAATTTTAATTTAAATCGTTAACAATGATTTTTGTTTTGTATCTACAAACAAAAACAAGGATATAAGCGTTGTCATTTTTTTAATTATATTTTTATTGCAGTAACCTTGAATAAATATAATTTAACTCGATTCTTGCCGTTTTACAAATACTCATAAGAGTATGTAAATTTAGTACATATTTATACCTAGGGCGAAAAGTATTTGCGCACTAAAAAATTCTTGCGAATCTCTTGGATAAGCGTTCCAATTTTTGTGGCGCTTATTGTATCTATTAGACAGATTATTGGTTGTGCTACTTTTCGTAATGAATCAGAAGTATGTAGATTATTAATTTTAAATATCTAAGTAGCACGTAAGGGTATGCGGGTAATTAGCAGTCATTTACTCACGTCAAATAATCGTCATATTATCGCTTGTGCGGGCCAGTTCGATGACCAGTATTGTGCAACTTTTTTAAATTGAACTTAGAACAAAGAAGGAGCTCTAAAACTAATTGACGCTCAAATTTTCGTTATAAAAAAAATAGAGAATACTTTGTGATATATAAAAATTACAGTTTTTTTTTGAAGCAAAAATTACCAATTCTAATTATTGGAACGTGCGCGTGCATACCGTTGAAGGGAAAACAATTTTTTTGCGGTCGATTGACCACAAACAATTGATTCTTATGTTTTTGTCTTTATATGTTAATCGCTACAGAAAATAATTTGCATATCTGCAAACCGCACTAAGTACTATATAGCCATACACTGTTGATGGGACTTAAAAGCAATGCTGCAGATCAAGGTTGAACCCGCTATTGTTAGTTTATTTTGTTTTCAAAATTGTGTTACATAATAACAAGTTTTTTTCTTACTAATCTATTTAAATATGTATATACACCTACTCCATATAATTAAATCGTCTTTATTCCAAGGATAATTTAATATATTATAATCTTTACCGCTTTCCTGACTTCACCGTAGTTTTTCTAGATTGTTTGTGATGCTTGCGGTTTTCGTGAAACCGCAATCATTGTTTTATAGCGCGTATATGGGGAGACGTATGGGACTTTCCAACTTTTCGATAGATTATCGTGAACGCGCGCTACCTCAAGGAAAAGGTCCACCACTTTAAACGCAACAAACGAACCAGATATATAGCTTTTGGTCGCTCGACGATTCCGTCAGATCCACAGATCGAGCTCGGTGGTAGAACGTAAAACCGTCCGTTCAGTTTGATTTAAAGTGAACAGTGCGTATATTTTTGTAATCTGTGTTAAAGACAACAGAGAAACACCTGCATCAACATGGTAAGTTTTTCTAATACTTTTTTCTTGTAAATGTTTATTTTTACATCTTAATAATTTTTAATAATAGAACAGAAATATATAAGTTTTGTTTAATTTTAGATAATAAAGTTCACAAGTTCACGGTTTATTTATTAGTTTTTGTTTATTTTCAGAAATTCCTAATCGCTTTATTGCCAATAATAGCCACAACTATGTCGCAACGACCACCGTACGCAGGATCTAGACCAATTGGGGTACCAGAGCTTCATAACAGATTCCGTACTGAGGAAACAGCATCGACCACCCCGGTACCTTTAGGGAATCGTCTCGGTGAGGGCAGCAATAATCAAATCGCCAACGAGAAGATCCCGGTTGACGCTTTGGGTGATAGGGAGCTTGTCGATCGTTTGCAACAGTGGCCAAGAGAGAATCAACCCTTCTGGCTTTTGAACGCCGAAGCAATCGAAGCCCACAGACAACGTCAGCCCTCGGTGGATGTTGAAAATCGTTTTTCCGGCAGTGAAACCATACCAGCTAAACCAACACATCATAGATCACCGTTTGCTGGTAGCAGTCGGTTTTAGATTTTCGACATTTTTTATCTTCCTGTAGTATGCAAACTATTTTTTAATAAGATTTAAGTATGTTTGTAGGGTTTGTTGAAGAATATGGTTTATCCTAATGTTTTTGTAACATGATCTTGCCTTATGATTATTGACAATATTTATATGCTAAATATGTTTTTATATAGACTGATTTTTGTATAAATATATCCTATACTATATACTTGCGCCTGAAATCGTATCTTTACAATTTCAATATTACAGTTGCCTACAATAGGCTCTCACCAGTTATATATACCCCGACTATAACGAAGTTTGCAACGTGATAAGATTAAATGACGTTTACCGAAGTGTAGGTTATATTATTGTTTATATCAAATGACGTAATGGATAACCAATATTGGCATACGTGTACTTTAATTTCAGTTGTGATAAAATGTATATTATTTTCTGTAACGATTAATAATTTATCCGGGGGCTTCGTTCAATGAAATGAACGTAACGGTTATCATTATATCGATACTAGTGTCTGTGATATGTGTGCTATTAGCCATCCTTCAGTATTATTACATTGGTTATAAGCGAGCAACTTCCGTTAAACTCTACGAACCATTATTTACCGATCTGATTGTAACTGATTTCCGAAGCTACCATATGGTAAACTACTACACGAGCGACGATGAGGGCTTTATCTATCCCCCACCTTCGAAAGATTATAACAAGAATCGAATTGATTCGGAGGTGGAGAATTGTTTAAAAGCTGCACTCGCTTACAAGGTATCAGGTAAAAATGATAAAGCCTTGCGGCTATTTGAACATGCAGCCGCTATGGCACCGGACAATCCAGAAGTTCTTATCCATTATGGCGAATACTTGGAAGAGATGCATAAAGATATAGTTGGAGCTGATGAATTATATTTCAAAGTACGAATTCGAACATTAATGGATTAACAATCATTTAACAGTTCCTTTATTTATAGGCTTTAACACACTCGCCAAATCACCAGGTAGCTTTAAGTAATTATAGGAGAACTGCCGAATTAGTCGATAAGATTGATTATCACATGTTTAAGATTATCGAGGAGAAACGTGATATGCTTAAAGAGCAATTAAGAGCTGGTTACGACGAGGAAGTCAAAAGGAAGCTGTATTATTTGCATATTTATCATACGGTCGGTATTGAAGGGAACACAATGACTATACCAGAATTAGAATATTTGCTTAAAACTGGGATGGTTGTCGCTGGAAAGACCATTCATGAACATAACGAGATATTAGGTTTAGAAATTGCTTTACATTACATTAAATTATTAACTACGGCCAATATAATCGGAGTTAGCGAGATCTTAGAGATACACAGGAGAGTTATGGGCCACGTCAAGCCTTTACAATCTGGTGTTTTTCGAGAGGAACAAGTAAGTTGGTCAGGAAATTTAGAACGATTTAATGTTCGGGTGTTATTTTTGAAGGTTTTCGTTGGTGGGCACGCGCCACCACCACCTGAAGAAGTGCCACATTTGATGGAGATGTATGTAGAGTGGTTGAATTCTGAAGAAGCACATAGTATGCATCCCGTTAGGTAGGATCGAAAGGGTGTAATTTGGGTTGCCTATATGTTCACTGTTAATTCTTATTGTAGGTATGCCGCCTT
The DNA here is from genome assembly GCA_004785975.1 of Popillia japonica. Classification (NCBI taxonomy): domain Eukaryota; kingdom Metazoa; phylum Arthropoda; class Insecta; order Coleoptera; family Scarabaeidae; genus Popillia; species Popillia japonica. The sequence continues at coordinate 29,346 of SMLS01019557.1, read as the reverse complement.
AGCTCATTACAAATTAGTGGATATTCATCCGTTTACTGACGGAAATGGACGCACAAGTAGATTAATTATGAATTTAATCCTGTTACGATCGGGTTATCCTCCAGTAATTATTAGTAAAGGAGATAGGTGGGTATTATTGTAGAGAGCAGTCTTAAAACGTTCGATTTTTTTTTAATTTATTTTTTTTTTAGGAGGAAATATTACAAATACTTAAAATTAGCTAATAAAGGTGATTTAAGACCGTTCGTTAGGTTTATAGCGTATTCCACCGATGAAACTCTAAATACTTACCTCGGTGGTAGCCAATTTTTGATACATCACGTCGAATCACCTCCCGTTATACAAATGAATCAAAATCGGAACGTTTAAATAAAATGGGGAGCCCTTATACTCGATCTGTGTTACAAATGTTATTGCTGATTATTAATTTATTGAAGTTCATGTAATTAAAATAAAACAAATTGATTCAACTATGATGTAGTTTTATTGCAATATTAATGAATAAGCTGGTTATATACATATTTCTTGAAATATAAGGCAAATTTTTACAATAAAATTAAATTTTCTTTACAAAAATATTAGTTTTTTTTTGTTTATTTAAGAATTAAAACTGATAATCTTTTAAAGCTAACAGTATATGTAACATTGTTTGAGTAATATATTACTTTGCTGGTTTTAGTAAAAGTAGATAATAAATAAAATTAAAAGACCTGCAAAATGTATATATTACTGCTGCAATTTGCATATAATTTCCAATTTTCTCAATGCCCTCAATAAAACTTCTACATCATTTGGTATATTTAAAAAAAATGTAAATATTTTAAAAAAGGAACATACAAATTTAATAATACGAGATAACGCGAATATAAAACATTACCGAGATAAAAAAGAGACGAAAACGAAATATAAAATGAAAAAAAAAGAGAAAATAAGCTAGTTTAGGGGAAGAGTTAGTTCTTTTTCGTTTGGCGACTGAGCCGTTCTTCTGTCGCCAGTTTGGTTTTATAATCGTCTACCATCTCTTCGGACTTAGTAAGGGAGCCTATCAAACTATGCAACAAATCTTTCCAAGCTCTACAGTACGCTAAAACAAAATCATTAACAATTAATTATCGCCTTGAAATTCGCCATTAAATATATTTACCTTCTTGATCGTACGTTACATCATCCGCCATCCGCAATAACATTTCTGCTCTGTTGGTCGCCGCGTGTAATTGATCGATAGCTTGTTTGTGATTATCCAGCATGTTATCTTCGGCCGCTTGCAACTCGGATATAACTTGGTGGAAATTTAATAATTCGGGTGTCATGTCGTATTCCTGCAAAAACGATAAAAAAATAATCGCTGTCTCCGGCAACCTTACCTATACTTACATTAAGAGAACGCAATTGCATCAGATCACCATCGTCCTGTTTATCGTTCAAGCCATCGTCAGCCTGGCTAATCGGTAAATCTCCGCCTCCCAATTCCTTGACTCTATCCGCATATCGTAGAGTATTAAGGGAATGCTCGCAGGAAGAGACACCGGGGGATATCATAGCTATCATGCAAGTCCGCGAATTCGGTCCAACGAATGAGTCCCGCAGCACCTGCGTTAATTTACTCACCCTGAATGGTAGATGGGCGCCTTTCCGGCCTAGAGCTCGTATACACTCTTTAAGAGCTAATAGAGATTTATTAATTTCCGCCCCTTCCATTCCTATATTTAAAAAATTAATAAATTTTAGTTTTAATTTGAAATTAAAACTTACGAGTTAATCTATTGGCCGAGGAAGTATCAGCCCCTCTTTCGTTACCGGCTAAATCGATCAGCGAAAATTTTCCGTGTATCTTTTGCATTGCCGTGTGAGTCCTCAAAACGATTTGAAAGACGGCATGAGATCTTGACGAATTAGAATTAGCCGATGTTTGTCCGGACGTCCTTGCTCGATTCCCTTTTTGAATCAATTTTAAAACTTCGTCTACGGATGTGACCACTTTCTCAGTCAACCCAACTACCTGCACTTGTTGCTTCCCATCCTCTAATATTCGCAGCTTCGCTTTATTATTTAGTAAGTCGAATACTTTTCCGGAATAAATTTCGAAGAAACTTGCCGAAACGACTAGATTTAAGTGTCTATATTTTGCCGAATTTGCGTATTTGAATACGTCAGCGGTCGCCATGGCGTAGATACCTTTGTGGCAATCTTGATTCCTTCCGTTAAAATCACCGCCCATTGTATGAGTTTTACCCGAGCCGGTTTGTCCGTATGCGAAACATGTTGCGAAGCCACCTTCAAAAATCGTTTTTATAAGAGGATGGGCTGTGTATCTATAATAGGAAGTTCCGTATTAATTGGCTCGAACAACTTGAATTACTTACTTATAAACGATATCGTTCGAACACGTTTCGTTAAACGCGTAATCGAATCGAAACAGTTGATTTTCTAAATATTTAGTCAGATCAACCTTATTCTTAGGTTCGTGGACAATCAACTGGTTTTTTGAGGGGATAGTAATGACGTCAACTTCTTTCCTTGCCGCCTCCTTCTTGTTTAACGGCCTCTTCCGAACGCACACCGTTATGAGATGATCTTCGGTGGCATCGTGCTCCGTTAACGGCTGGATATCCAAGCCCCTACGATACTCCCTACATAAGAATAAATAATATTAAATTTGTCGGGATGATCGAGGCGAGGGATTAAAATTACTGGATCATGTTTAGGAGTTCCCAGTGTGGATTCCCCGGGGCCATCTGTAAAAACGCCTCCTTCTCGGCCTTCTCTTCCGCCTGCCGTTGCCTCCTTTCTTCCCTGTTCTTTTTCAGCTTCTCGACCTCTTTAACGACATTCGCGCGTTTAGAGTTCTAAATAATCGATGATTAATCTTAGAATTAAATTAAATTGCGCGAAAATCTTACGTATTGTGGGATATTTATGGAGGTTCTCGACGAAACCAATTCTTTAGGGAGTTGACCTGTACTTTCTGTAGTACCAGCTTGTCCGTTTCTTGCACTTTGGGGTATCGTATTCGGGATTTTTGTTGAGCGCATACCTGCTGTAGATAATACGAAAGAAATGAATAAATAATAATACGCTTTCGTTGGTTACAGATTGGAGATCTCGGCTCAAGGAAAGACTGTCAGAAGGACGTAACAAAAGGGGAGTTACTAAATGGAAGAGCTTGGCCGGACTTTTGTGAGACTAGAAATCCTGCGTTCCTCTGCTTACCTATAGTGGTTCGGTTATCATTTGGCGGCCCTGTCAGGTACTGCCGGGTTGGGTTCTGCAAAAATAATAAGGTAGGATTTTTTTATTTGCGATATTAAGAATATGTGATGTAAAACGTTTAAGAACTGTACCGATAATGTAGCGGTATCAGGCGATAGCTGGTTACTATTAAAATCGTCATCTGATTCGTCTAATTTATGGCTATACCGACCAGATTGAGCCATAGCGATGCTAGTCTCTTCTTCTTCAGACGAAACAGAAGCATCCTTTAGTATTTTTAAGCAGCACAAAGAAATAGAATTTTAATGTTTAAACGGTTTTCCTCGAAAATGTTTCTAATTCTCGAATAGACTCGTCTTTAACCATCCGTTTTATACTTACTTTTTCTAGTGGATGAGGTGGTGATCGGTTTGGTATGCTAATAGGGGATTCGTTAACGATTATCTCTAAGTCGCCGGGCTTCACTATTCTTATATCGGGGTTCAAAGCTTCTATAACGGTCATATCAATTTCTTTCCCTTTCGTCTCGCCTTGCTCGAACCATTCCACTATTGCCGTTCTCATCTCATAATTTAGACTAGCCACCATTGCAGAATGTACCCTACCTGCGGAATAAATACTCGTAAACAATTCTCATATTATATTTAAATTATGCTAATCGGATACTCCCACAATAGCTAGCGAATATTTCGTATAAATAATTAAACTTTCTTCGACTAATTAGCCCATACGGCGAGAGATTTTCGTACATTTCTGTTAGAAACTAATCCAACTGATTTTCCATTGTCGCGCTTATAAAATTGATACATTAATTTCAGGTAATTCGACCTTGTTGAGTAATGTACGAACCTTATAAGGTACCAACGAGTTTGAAACCTATCTTTACGTCATTCGTTAAAACGCGAAAAAATAAATAAGATGAGGGCTAAATTTTCTTTAAACAGATTATATTTGGAAAAAACTACGAATTAGTGATTACAATCTAAGGTAGTGGATTTCTCTCGTTTCTAATTATTATTAAAACGTACGAAAACAATCCAATTGGTCTGGGAAATTTAAATCGCTCACAGAATTAATTCAATTCTATATGATACGGAATAGGCTATCCTAACACCTACAGATTTTAATGTTGCTGTTCTAACTTGAAACAGGTGTGACTCATATTATGTAGATGTGAAAGAAATAAATAAAGATGCGGAATTTCTAATGGTAATATTATTTTTCGAAGGGAAATCGATTCGTTGCTTAAATATTAATTAAAGAAGATGGACGATTTGTATTCTTTCCTGTCTGAGTTGATACAAACAATTTTACACAAAGTACATGCACTGACATCCACTGCATTGTGCCCAAGAAAACATGCTTGTGAATACTCATATTCCCACATAATAGAGCGCACATGGTTACTTTTTTTCGTATATACAATACGATCTATACCACTGTCCCCTTTTTAAAATTTGGAAACGAATTTTCGAATCGAATTGACGTTGGTGAAACGAATTTTTTTACTTCGACAAATCTAACGGTGTTTTTCTATTTTATGAACATTTAAATTTAACACAAAAAAATAGGCGATTGGTCGTCCAATCCACTGCAGACGAAATGATGTAAATTTTTGCCAATCACACACACACAATCAAACCGACACCGTAATACCGATTAGGCCAGGGGATATGGTGGTTGGGGGTGAAAATTGAATTACGATTGTTGATTTGAGTTGATCAACTACTGCACGATATGTTTTTATACGATTTGGCACAAAAAATCCGTTAAGAAAAAGGGAACTTACCATCGGTTCTTCGGATGTTAATACTGGTTCCGACTTCCAAGATCTCCGATGTTTCCATCTTAATATACTAATTTATCGGTGCTAATTTCTAATCAACTGACGTATATGTTATAATAAATAATGAATAAATATAATAACGTATTTAGACTTTTCAAATAATCGCCTCAACCAACAACTGACATATCGGATATGCAAGCGAAGCAATATATGTATGAGCAAGATACAAATTGTATTGTACTGCCAACAGCGCAAACTCGATGCGCCAACAGAAGGCGCGCAAATATTTAAACTGCATTAAATGAAATTATCTATTTTAAAACCTATTACAATTCGTGTCCATACTATTATCTTCCAACCCAATTTCCTAAGAAATAAATCCTTTTGTTGGTATAGCACCCTGTATGTCTTCAGAGGGTGTCACACTTTCAATATAACAGTGACTGTGATTTTTACACGTGCCTAATCTGTCAATATACATCACATTTTTACTGTGGTCTGTCAAATTCAAATTAACCGGCTTCCAAAATGATCATCCCAATTGCTGGAATTCTAATATTAATAATCACTTCGATATACAAGAAACTAACCCAGAAGAGGAAGACCCTAAAAGGTAAACATGTTTTCATCACCGGTGGCTCAAGTGGTATAGGAAGAGCCGTAGCAGAACTAGTAGTAGTGGAAGGAGGGCATGTTACGATTGTAGCAAGAGATCAGGCTAAATTAACAAGAACTGTAAACTTTTTAAAGCAACTTGCGCCGTCGGCTGAGCAGCAAATCACTGCAACTTCACTGGATGTAACGAACTATGATGATACACAGAAAATCATATTGGAATCAGATGATAAACTGCCAATTTACATGTTGGTAAACTGTGCTGGTATGTCAATTTGTGGCAAAATAGAAGATATGTCGCTTGAGGATACCAAACAGATCCTAGATATTAATTTCTACGGCACATATTATCCTATAAAGGCTATTGTAAAAAGAATGAAATCCCGCAGAGAAGGCTCCATTATAATTACAGGCTCACAAGCTTCCCTCCTGGGAATTTTCGGCTTCACATCTTATTCCGCAAGCAAATACGCTCTGAGAGGACTAGCTGAGGCTTTAGACATGGAAGTTAAAGTCCACAATATTAATGTCACTCTAGCTTTACCTCCAGATACAGATACTCCTGGATTCGAACAGGAGAACCTGACAAAATTAGAAGAAACACAACTAATATGCGAATCTGGAGGGTTATTCAAAGCTCAGGATGTAGCTAGGAAGATGTTAGATGATGCTATGGTAATATAAATTGGTTTAGATTGGTAAATGTTGGATATTAATTAGTTTGAAATTCTAGGCAGGTCACTTTATGAGTTGCATAGGGTTTGAGAGTTTCATTTTGACGACTTTATGCAGCGGAATGACCAGAAGCAGTTCTATCTGCGATTTGGTGCTACAGAGTTGTTTGTTGGGGCCCCTCAAGATAATTAGTGCGTATTATTTGTCCACTTTCGATAAAATTATCAAACGGGTGGCTGAGAAAAGTACTGCTAATAAAAAAGACAATTGATGAGTTCTAATTTCTATTTTTGTATTGACTGAAAACAATAAAGTATTTCTTTTATTATTTTAAAATCATATATAAAGAAATATTTCATTCGTACGAAACAAATTGCTGGCAACGCCTTGATGTGTACCGAGATAGGCAACCCAATTTACCAGCCGCCTGTAAAGTGCGGTTGGATAATTGTGATGCGGTAATTGATTAGATTTTATTTGAATTGTTTGTAAATATTTGGAGGAATAACATAAATCCTCAGTCTGAAAGGATTTTGATATAGGCAACTTAATTTACAACTCTGTCATACTTAAGTAAAGGCCGTTTCTAAAATAAGCACAGTTTGGTGAATGTAGAGATTATTGATGATTTCAATTTACTAATTGGAGGAAATATTATTGCTGTATATACTCCGATTATAGCGATTTAATCCTCTTATCTGCCTTTTTTTTAAGAACCTGTATGTATATGCGTTCAGAAATTGAGACAAGTACAATAAAATTATGTAACACATTTTTAAGAGATAAACAAATATTATTCCGATTACAATAAACAAGCATAAAGTGCAAATATATTTTAACCTTCTTATGTAATTATGTGAATCAGCATCTACTTAAAGACGGACAACCTAGTGAGGACTTCCCCTATTTAGGAAGGTAGCTTCATCAAGCATTGATCGCAATATCTTACAAATTCGAATCAATTAAGGCTTAATGCAATCTATCCATGCAAAGTTATTGTTACACAAGCATGATGTAATATTTATTTATTTTAGAATTCCAAGGGTATTACAAAGCGCATATTATTATATTGTGCCAAGTGCTTTGAATTCGTTATCGTGAAAATCATCATTCAAGCATTAAAAAATATTTTTTTATCCACGTAGTGTATACGTGCCCTCTGAACTATGCTTATATCTAGTTAATATTGAAGAAACTTTCTGTAAAATATCGATTAGTTCAAATTCATATTTGAATAATATTCTGATAGGAACAGGATATAAAGAAATCCAGTACCAAATCAGGTGTTGTGTTGTCATGTTAGTATTGTTTAGGTGTTGGAGGTGTACGCTGCGATCGATACAGAAAACAAAATTTTATCATTATAACAATTACAATAATGTGAAAATGGTTCACGAATTACATTCACACGATACATTCAACTTCATAGATTATGATTGCATTGGATTCGATTTAGATAACACAATATGCAGATATAAGATAAGTAATATGGTAAAACTAGAATACGAATCTTTATCAAAGTACTTAGTTGATCATTGTGGATATTCTGATAAGTACTTACTGCGGCCAATCGAAGACAACGTCGATTTTATGCTTAAAGGCCTTATATTAGATGTAAATAATGGCAATATCTTACGAATAGACTCGACAGGACACATCTTACATGGCAGTCATGGCACTCGAGAGATGACAAGGGATGAATTGAAGACGTATTACGGTGAGGAATGTCGTTGGCAAGTCACAGATATTTTCACACAAGATCCATTGCATACATGGAACGGTCCTCTCTCCGAAAGGATGCGAACATTACTGGATTATTTTGATATGCCAGCCGGCTTGATATTCGCCAGAGCTGTGGATACCATCGATGAACAAAATGATAATAAAAAGCTCGAACTCTATACTATCTGGCCTGATATTTTAGCTGCGCTGCAACACATGTTCCAAAAAGAACATTTCCAATTAGAAAAAGGAGGTTATTTCCCTTATCTAAAAGCAAATCCAGAAGAATACATAAATAAATGTAGCGAAGCTTTATTAAATTGGTTCAAAGCACTGCGAAACGAGCGTAAGCTGCTATTCTTAATCACCGGTTCTAACGTAGATTTCGCATCCCATACAGCGCAAACTTGCATGGGTAATAATTGGCAGGAATACTTCGATATTATTATATTTTTCGCTAAAAAGCCTGGGTTCTTTGTGAACACAAGGCCATTTGTTGGATTGAATGGCATCGAAGAAACTGAAGAGGTGGATGTGGAAGATCTACAGAAAGGCGGTCGATATACACATGGAAATTGGAAAGGGCTGCACAAATTCTTAAAGAAACACAGCAATAAGGAGAACCCGAAGATTTTATATATTGGAGATAATATAATACAAGACGTATATGCCCCTGCAGTTCATACTGAATGCGATGCTATCGTTGTTTGTGAAGAACTACAGGCGGAGGGAGTTTTCGGCCACGAACAGGATCATGTCGAAGGGAAGTTTTTATTGTCGACAGTTTGGGGGTCCTATTTTCATCACTCAGTTGATCGTTCAACTATTTGGAAGGATTTCATAATAAGGCATTCAAAATTCTCTATTCCCAGCTTAGAATATGTGGCTGGGTTTCCGCTAAACCACGACTTCTTAAAATCTAATCAGGAATAAATTGTTCGTTGAATTTCTCGTTACTTAGGACTAATTTATTTATTTTTGTTAGACTCTATAAATATATTTAAAAAGACAATAGAGGTTGTAATAATATATTTCGTTCTCAAGTTTTATAAGGCAGTTTGTGCTTTTTAAGTTATAAAGAGGATATCAAATTGTTTTTGATATTTAAATAAATATATTTGTTGATAAGTTTTGGTGTTATTCCCTTATACATATAAATAGGTTGCGAATCCTTATGACGTATGTCAAGTTAGGTTGAGTGACACGTGCTGTAACAGTCGTACCAACTGTTCTTTAAACCTAAATTCCCTATACATTAATTGAGTTATTTTATGCAATCTAACTAATAAATTACTAAAATTCGTATAAAACTCTCTAATTATTATTCATATCTAATATAAAAACGTAATAAATAACACTTTTACGAAACATCATGTCGATATTATTGCTTTTCTTTCTTATCGACTTGATTGACCGGAAGCGGCGGTGGTGGTACGTCGGGGATGTCCGAATTCTTTTTAAAATTGACGGCCGGTTTCGTCTCCTCCTTTTCATTAACGGTAGTTTTGTAAGCGTTTTTAAACTGATTTAAGTCAACAAATACAGGATGTTCGTAGTAGGGTAATGCTGGGAAAAGAAAATCGTTGCTATAAGCGTAGGAGAGATAAGGATCGAATGCGAGCGGATATAGCGTGCCATGGTAGGATAATTGCGGTACAGGTTGATTTTTAGGATCGGTCTTGTCCTTTTTATTAGTTTCGACGGTAGATTGCGAGCTGGTTGCTTCCTGTAAAATCAAGTTCGTTTGATTTATTCTGATTTTGATCGTGAGATTTTGATTAATACCTTAGTTTCGGTATCTTCCACAGCTTTTTGGACCGGAGGATTTGCCACTAACGGTGGAAAAGCAACTCCTAAAGCTGTTGTTCGAAGAACGGGCTCGACAATGGGATATGTGTGGCTAGGCGATAAATTTTCGTCGGATGAAATCAGGGCATTGTAAATTTTCGGAATTTTAATTAATCCAGCGTCGATTGTCGATGCCAGAAGCATAGTTAGGATCAGTAGTCTGTGCATGATTTCTGTAATAAGAAAAAAGAAACAATTTAGAGGAAATAATCTGTAAATCTAACGAAATTCAAGGATATTCTTATTACGTTCAAGTCGAGTATACATACATACGTATGAGGTCATGTTGTTATGAACGTTTGCGAATGAAACATTTCAAATATGCATCAGATAACGATATTCTTGTATTAATATTAATTAGCGTATCAGGTCCCCGTTAACAAACATATTTATCCTGATTTTTGTTTTCAATTTTATATGATTCCGCATCTCGTGTTAAGTCTAAGTGTGTCGCTATAAACGGCAAATAATTACACTTTACTACCTAAGGAGTTCCTATGTTTCCGTTTTTTTATTCTCTTCGACGCTGCATGTACAGTTAGTTTTGCATGCAATATTTAATTGGGTACGTGCATCGCAGATTGCGTTGCGTTATTTCGAAAAATGGTTTCAAAACAAAAATAAATACGAGTTTTACCCGCCGTTCCGTCCAAATTTGAAATTGAATGCGCTTATTTTAAAAGTATTACATCTAAAATCTTAGGCGGAGATATTACCCGTATTTAACTACGTAAGGTCACTGTTATCTATGGCGAAAATCACAATTCACTCTAATATGGGTGTATATTATTAAAAAGATCACTTCGTAGGATTATTAAAATGAAAATATAACGCTAAAAATTCTATTCATACCCGTTATCTTTGTAAACGAGAAACTTTAAAGTTAAAACATGCCACTACTACAAAGCAAATGCTTTAGTACGTTTGAGATCGCGTTTATATAGCTCTTTCGTTGCCGCACGTATGTATGTTTTACCTGGTATATTCACCTACCTTTATAAAACATTTTTACATCGTATTCCCTTCACCATCTCATGCTAGAACTGCAAGAACTATGCAGTTTATATACATATTTGTTATTTTATACATACGTATACCGGTATAACTAACACGCGAGCTATGATAATAAATAAAAGTAAGGATTGTTTATTTACATACATCTCGAAGGAGGTCAATAGGACGTAACACATGCTAATAATGCCTTTATTTTTATTTTTTGCTCCCTAACCGGGATGCATCATTTTAACGTCGTTTTGTACTTTCCTATCGGTTGCAGTGAATGCATTTTTACGAATACCGGTTAAATGCAGGAAGTTGGCGAGCATTTTATGCCATAAATGAGAAATACGATGTGCCTGCCATTTTTTTTTCTTATCTATTCGCAAGTTTAAGTGAATTGCGAATAATTCAGAAAACGTTGAGAAGTATAAAACTCGTTTATGAGAATCGGGGTTACCACATTACATTAGGTATTACATACATACATATAGATATATCCCAGTTACTTTAATATATATTTGTAATAAATAATCTCGTAAGAACAACTTGAACTTGACATTTCTTATTACAATAACATAACGGCCTTGATTATTTTTTTACATCTTTCCTTTTAGTATAGAGTCCTGCACTTTGTATCTCGAGTAATTATAGAAGGTCCACTTCTTTTTATATGTCTTATTTTTTGATAGCCTGACCGGCGACACCTTCGTTGATTGCGAATTTTTCAGAAAGTGGCTCCCCTTTTATCGGGTGTCCTTTAAAGTATGTAAGGGGACCAAAAATATTTTACCGTCACTTTTTCGATTACAACTTGCGGTTTTATCGCAGCAGTACCGGATCAAGGCTAGCTAGTCCGCCCATTCTTTCTAAAACTGTATAAAAGCGCTTTAGTTGTCGCAATTTATTTCCTTCCTGTTCGTATTTGTTTGCGTCAAGATTTTGTATGCCGAAAAAGGTCGAATGTAACCATTCAAAAATAGGAGCGACTAATGCGAATAATGGATTATATTTAAATCAGAATAATAGTTAATTTTTTTGTAATTAAATTTGAAATTAATTTAAAATTTAATCGATTTAATGGGTGACCTGCCATCTTTAACATTTATATCAATATACGGAGGACGTCGGTAGTTTCGCTAGTCTTTCGGAGATGGCGCTGCATGTGAGCCTTATTTCAAAAATGTCATCGCGGGGAAACGCGCAATTTTCCCCCGTTTTTATTTCGTTAAAATCAAATTAATAATACATCCTGCGATAAAACTAAATATTAGACTCGAACCTTAATATTAGTTTTAACGTATCGTGTGTAAATTCAATCTTCGGTGAGCTTTTATTATTATTTTTTGCGTAATATATAAAGTGCGGATATATTTAATATTTAAATAATAATTTGTGTTGTGCCGCATTTATTGAAGAGAATCCTATTATAGCGTTTTTGATCCGGGGGTGAGTAAATCCTGTTTTATTAGCTAGAAATTGGTACCCATCTAAAAATTTTCGGCGATTAATTTATACGCATTTACGTAATATGAAAAGTTGAAATTTGTCGGCCAGTGTAATTTATTTCGCTGCCCTCCTGCTGTGGACTTTAGAAGTTAAACAATGTTGCCAGACATAAGAGTATTTAATATTGTGTCGTGTAAAATAACAAAATTCATTACTCGTACTACACGTCCCTTTATCGGGAACCTGTGGGACTGTTAAATAGTAAATTTCATATCGGGGCAGTATTGGTAAAACAACAATATCTAGTCCAACGTTAATGAGAGTGGATTTAATTTACAAGTATATACTCCGACCGTAATAGAAAAGCTGATATGATGCTGCAGGCTGTATTGTACAATTTTTGTTCAGTACTCTCTAGAAAGCTTCTAACGATTCTAACAACCTATATATATATATATTAACGATACTTTATCATATTACATAAGATCTTGTCTAATTCGGACGTAAAATGTACGAAATAATGATTTTGTAGCGTGTGCGCTATTCGGGTTTGGGATATCAAGTCTCTCCATCTTTGAATAATGGCCACTGCAGTTCAATCATCACATAATTAGTTTACTTAGATAGAAACACGTTCCCCCCTATTGCCAACTTGCGAAATAAACGATAGTAGTAAAATGACTAGAAATGGAATATGGTATCGACTGGTCCCTTGAAATTATTCCCGCCAAACCTTTACGTCCCTTTCGCTTTGTGAAAAGTAAAAAGGCGACAAATACGATCACGTGTACACGTAATATACGCTTGTGTATTTACGTATGTAACTAGTGTGTACGCGAAATACAGAATCCGCAGATTATATCCGTGGGAATCACACGACTAATCCGTTGGACAAACAAATGTAAATTGTTTTAGGCGCCTTTTTAAATCCCTCTACGTGATGGTTCGTGTAATTGAAGCGTCCGTCTCTTTGCTGTATGATCGGTGATGTGATGAGATTATCTCGAATAACGAACTGACCCTTGCTTTCTATCTGTTTGTCGTAGGTATGTACGTATGGCTCGACGCCGGCGGTATAACTCAACAATTACGTTTACCGTATAAGATGCATTGTTTTTCTGTGTCGACAGTTTTTCTTCTTCCATTCAGAGCTGTATTAAGTACATTTTTACATATCAGATACGTATACGTACGTACGTGTAAGATTAGATATTTTTTTCACGAAGCACGTAATATCGCGACGATATAACGATAACGGTCACCCTCGCACATAAAACCATCCGCTTTGGTTTATCCGCATTCTCCGCGTTACATTCGTCGGTGGTTTTCTTTCTCGTTAAATTTGCTTGGGACATTTAGGTCGAACCTATATAGAGAGAGTTTCGGTTCATTTAGTGCATAATAAAACGTTGATAATCATTTCCAAACGACGGACTTACTGCAGTCGGATGTTTCGTTATGTATACGCGGTACTTCCGCCACTTGTTATGTTTATTGGCTGTTGTACGTACAATCTTAATTGCAACATTTCTTCGCGATTCGAATTTTCCATTCCCGCAGTTCGTGCTCGCTCGAAAACGAGTACATTATCGCGTACCGATGATATATGCATCGGCATTTATATGATTTACGCCGTTGAAATAAAATATCGCCGTGCACATCTGCATGTAGCACTATGTTACATCAAAAAAAAAAACTAAATGAATATTATTCGTTGTAAAAGTTTCGCAACCCTTTGTAGATGCGTTCTGGCTACATATACCTAGAGTGTAGCTGTATAAAGTAGTGAAGATCGTACGTGATCGGTACGTAGTAAGTTTTATTTAAGTTCTGTTTCATAATGGATGAGCTTCGGTTGGCTATGGTAGCCGAGTGTCGTCCTCTACCCAGTTCACAGTTCTCAGTTCTCAATTCTTACTTGATCGAATCAATAAGTTTTAAATGTGATTTACAACAAGTTAGACGTCGACATCGGACGCTATCCATCGGCATCGGGCTAAAGCGCACGTTTTTAAAATACTCATAACGGCTATATAGGTGTTAGGTCACGAAACCGGTGTCACGGTATCACGCCCCTCGGCTACGCGCTCGGAGTACCGACGATCATCTCCCTTTCGAGCCAACGTTAAGATTGTCGTCATTTAAACACGCCATTACCACGCACTGCCGATCTCGTTTCCCCCCTTTTCTTTTACTTCTTCAACATCGACGTACGTACTACATACGTAAGTACCTAATTGATTAATGGAAGCCGGAAATATGTTAATAAGTTGAATTGTCTCCGGGAGCACAATCAAAATAACACTAAACCTACCTGAAGGAAATGAAGTTCCAACAAGGGTCCTTGGATTATGCATGGGCCCGTTGCATAAGACATGCCCGCTCTGCGAGACAGCAATTCACATATACTGCTCTGCCGCCATCAATGATTCATCCAGGTCACAGTATACTCCGTGAATCCATCTTACGTTTTGTCCTAGCACCTTATACCCGGGCTAACACTGGGGGGACGAGAAAACAAAAACGAAAACGGGGAAATAATACCGCTGCTTTTTCCGTACGTAATATATCTTTCATTTTTACGATTGCTTATTCATTTATTACATTTTGTCTTTTTTCATTCTTGCTACCTACCTTCGTTTTAGTTTTTTTTCTTTCGCTTCTTCCTTATTCACGCTTTGCTTGCTCGTGTTAGTTAACACCTTCTAACTATTACGATTAGGTTTATGCTTCAATTCTGGCGCAAGATCTCAATGTCTTTTGACCAATGACGTATGCAAGCTTTTAACGATTAAAACTGACTATACCTTAACGCCAATAAATCCCGGTGAGAATATGATATTCGCCAAACAATGATAATAATAAAATAAGACGAATTTACATTTTACAAACTCATCGTGACGGATACTTCCTTTTGATACCTACGGCTATAATGTGAAAAAAAAATCTGTCACGTTGATAAATTACGAGGAAATAACCGGTATAAATTTTGTAAAATATACGCGCGCCTTATAGAAACATACCACACGTATATCCGGGAGACATTTTATCAGATGTATTATCAGCGGATCATTTACATTCAATAAATAATAATGAATCCTGTGCAGGATTAATAACCTATTAGTATGAAAGAGGGACTTTATTATGTTGCGTATTAGCTAATATGTTCCTCGTTGAATAATTCAGCGAGAGAAAGTTACAGAAAACTTCTTTACGTCATTTTTCTCGTTAATACGCAAATATTTCCAAGAAAAGTTTATCATATAGGGGGAAAAACGAGTTATACGTCATTCGTTTAATTACGCTTCGTTAGATCCGTTGTAGGAAAGTTCTAATCTGTCTGTTACAACATTCTGCAACAATATATTATCGATTTATGATAGGGGGTATCACGTATAAGTGACGACTAAGTAGATGTAGTATAAAGAGAAAAAGACGTATATTCTATACGAATAACACGGTACCTTTAGTGATTTAAATGCTCGTATAATCGCATACTTTCAATCTGTATATAGGTTGTACCTTAATTTATACCTAATACGAGCGGTAGTGCTTTTTTTTTAGTCGACTATTCGAATTAGCACCTGCGGTCTCTCGACGAATTACTAATCATAACGAATTAAATCATCGATAAACTTGACGTGCCTCTTGCATAGACTTGAAAGCTCCTCTAGATGTAGGTGCACGTCTATAGATGAACTCACAATCAGTACAATACGCACGTTCTAAAGGCTCATCGGGACGCGTTGATTTCCTCTAAATGACGACGTTGATTTAAGGATGTATCTTAACGCTATTTCGTGTTTAGTTCGAGTTAGTAATTGGGAGTTGTGCGATCGACGAATCAGGCTGCGTATCTTCGACGATACGATCCGGAAAAATGTCAGTCGTTCGAGTTGGGGCAATGTAAACTTGAACCTTGATTTAAACTTAACTGTCTGTATATATTAGTCAATGTTGGTTGTCATATACAAATATGCCGGGATCAATGATTGACGTTAAAACTTAATGGTTGATGTTTAGAGGTTGTAGTGTGCTAGACGCGCGCAGTTTGTCGCTCACGGTTACGGGTTCCTAGCCGTAGTAAAACGGAATAAGCGGACAGTTTCAGGTTGGCTACGGTTTGAAACGGGCATACCGGTTATCCAGAGTTCCGCTGAAAAGCTCGCGTCAGTATATATACAGCACGCAGACCGTTTCAAAATCGCAATGCGGATATTTCTTTACGTATAAACCGCTATACCCGGTGTCTTTGCCGTTAAGGGACCGGCGAGCTTTCGGACTAACTTTTCCGGTTTATTTTTTTCGTCCTTTCGCTTGATTTCCTGTGAGTATGGCTGTTAAGAGAAAACATCACAATCGTTATCTCACCATCGGTATCGTTTATATCGCCACGATCATCAGTCAAGGTGAGTTTTCTCTACTTACTTGGAAAGAATTGGATGATTCCTTCAGGTTGTGCGGATATCGTGCTGCCCGGTATATATGAAGCAAATTAGAACAGGGCAGCTCAGTGAATTGTGATCAGTTGAACGAATTAATAGATTAACAGGTGTCCCATTCAGAAGCTGTTTAGTTTTCCCGCTTCTCGTCGTACGGGTGTACGTTTCTTTTAACGTTCCGTTTAATACAGCCTTAGTTTTCCGCTCAACGTCGGACGTTTCGATCATTTCGTATATCAACAAGAGCAAATCGTCGCCTTTCTTCTCTTCTTCATCTTCACGACTAAGTCGCGAGAACTCAAATAAATCGACCGTTTTCAACTGCTATAAATCTCGAATTTGAATTATTTTTCCCCCTTTTTTACTCGCGGATATCGCGACGGGATATTTAACTTAAAACTTATAGAAAAGTTATTAACATAATTCCGATATGACGGAAATGACGCGAGGAGAGGATTTATTTTTATTTTTTAAATTACGACGTTAGATCGCTTCGCGTAGAATCGACACTGCAAACGTTACGAGGAAACTAGGCCGAAAAATCGGAAAGGCGAGTTGAAATATCATGAAATAAAGAGGGGAATTCGTTATTTTCGGCCGAGAGTTTAACATTCTTAATTACTTTTGAAGTAAACCGTGGAACGGGACGAAAAGAAACGTTAGGAATGCCGGAGTTTTCATATGCATAACTTAATTGTCTTAATTCCCCTCGGAGTTCGCTTGTTGGATATTACATCGAGAAAAATATTGTCGAGAAACTAGTTTAGGAGATTACAAAGATCTTAGTTAGTTTTGATCAATTTTAGACCAGGTCTTCGTCTCCCCTATACTCTCGTGGCATAAGATTTCTGCTGAGAGGGCGTTGCAAAGATTCATTAATAATTTGCTGAAGGCTTCTACGACTCGTGTCACTATTACACGAGCACTTGAATATAAACATTTGAAAATGAAGATTTTTAGGCTCTTCTTCTGCGAAAGCTTCTTGGATTGTACGTTCGTATTATACCAGCGTCGTACAAACATTACGGCATAGGTACTTAATGATATCTAATTTTATCCGGGTTATACACAATCGATTTTTCATAAGCCATAGCCACGTTTATTGCATGTTACATCGGATTGATTTTGAATATTCTAATAATATATGGATAGACCTAATTTACATAAAATTTATAATAGACGTTTTCCGATACAATTATTCTGTACCAGCATGTACTAAACGGAAAAGCTATAATTCCACTGGAAGGACATGTATATGTCGTAACGTAAATTTTGATAAGTCGAATAAATTTTGCGTAAACGGCGTATTCTGTCGAAGAGTTTATTCGAAAATCACCCCCGGTATCTTATATACAATTAGACAAAATAAAAGAACATTCGTTCTTCTATTTAAGTTTCGTATAACTTGAGAGACTTTAAGCAGCGAAAGCAGAAGGTAAAGTTTAGTTCTATACAGAAACTTGGCGTATATTTCACACAACACCTAAAGAGAACCATATATACCAATACAACGGTTTTCGATTCAATGCATACATGCATACGTGCATGTATTCTTAATACGTGAATGATACGGACGATAAATAGCACTAAAACGTCCAAGAGAGGATAATCATCCGATAGGATTCTGTATCTAACTTACGAAAAGTTTGCTTTACACTTTGATCTCAATAAATGTTGTCTGGAATATCTATCGTAGCTCAGTATGTATATTGTATGCGTAACGATACTGGCTTACCCTATTATGACACCCTATTGCCACCCTAACGTCTATGCACTACCTACATTTACATAATTACTATACTTATACACACATACACTGCCGGCCGTGAATTTAGGTACAAATATGTCAGAAAAATTTGCAAAGAACTTATTGTATCAGGCGTTACTACGTTAATTATAACGCGTTGTAAAATAAGTTAATGTTTAGTTTGCAACTCCGTAAAAAAACCAGCTGATTCGGCTACATCCTGCTGCAACTACGTTTAACCCGGCTAAAAATGGAAAAAATTGCATTCTACGTAGTTTTGTTTCGGAAATGTTGCCACCAGTATTGGAAATTACGTGCGATGAACATCAAAGGGAATTGTAGACTAGCATGGTGTACATAAGCACTTAATTATAATACGTGTGTAAATAAATATCGCATTTCGCTCATTGCATACCGAAGCTGTTGCAAATATTTTTAAAACCGTTACAAAAGAAAAACATCAAATTTAGTCAAAGTTTTTCGAACTATTCGCCTGTGAAGAGCGTGGTGTTTTGAAATTAACTGTAGCTCTGTTAGTTCAAAGATATTCGAATTTAAAGTGTATTTTCCTAAAAATATCCACAAGCAACATTCCAAAGCAAGAAAGCGGCAAATATGCCCAAAAATGGTGATATACATATGTTGATTTCTTAACAGGGCATAGAATGAAAATGATTTACGTATAACCTGAAACATAATATATTAATTGAATCTATGGTATCAGGAGAAAGTTTAACTTACTGATGTGAATGTATTCGTGTTCGCTGCGCTTTCATCATAATAAAAAGTAGGAGCTTTTTATTTTGCAAAGTCTTTTCGTACCATAAGCATTTGTATATAGCACTGAAAATCTCAGAAAACTTCTTATCATGTATTTAATAGTGTCGTCAAATGTAGGTAGCGCCGCATTTCTTCCAACTCGTTTTAATGGTGTACCTATTAGTTAATTGCGAACCTCTATAATTCAAGATGCGGACAAAGTGTTATATTGTATAAATCATACATTATACATATAGATTCGCGCTTAAAATAGCGAGGCGGGCTTTATCTATTGGCAACAAAGGATACTCAGGCCATCTTTAATTTAGAGAAAACGGTAAACACTTAACGCGGTCCCGCGATTTATTATTTAAAATAAACGTTGTCCGTGCGTAACTATCCAGTTAACAATCGTATCCGTAATGGCTCGTTAATATATTCATCTGCTTTACTAATACATCGGTAACCGCGTCAAACCTAAAAAATCTTTTCTCCAAATATTTCCCCCTTTAGCCTTTTATCTAGTTAAGTATTTAGTACAGCTCCCTCTCTCTTTCCGGGCAAAGTCAACCGATTTAGTTAACGTGAAGAAATGAAGGTGAAAAAAAGTATATTAAGAGCAAAGTTAAGAAAGCTCATATTTCAAGGGTTGCTGGTGCGAAAAAGTTGGCCTATCGTCTTTTTTACTATATGTCCGGCACTAAAGATAATCTTGTTTAAAAAATGAGATTAATTTTGTGAGGCTATTACCACCGAAGTTTGGCATTAACACACCGGATATGATTACTCATTGATTACCCGAATCCGTCTATCCCATACCCTCGTTTACCACCTATTATACTTATCCGGATATATTCCCTATTTCCGACTTTTTCGGGTGATTTTTCGCCGCACACATTCAGAAACAAACTCGAAAATACTTGGGGTATTAGAGAACTCGTTATAGAATTTAATAATATAGGTATTGTCGTCTAATGCAACATAAGTAGATATGGCTCATTAAATAGTACTTTACTTTTAAATTTCTCGAATTACAATTAAACCTGTTTGTAGCGAAAATAATGTCAGCTTGGGTATATTGTTAGCAACCTATTGTGTGTGCTTGAAGTGAATTAAAGCAACAAAACATAATTATGCGACATTGCTACTCGTATTTAAAAATCTCGAGTTTTGTCGTCGGTTACTACAGCTACTGTCTGGGAAGCGGGGGATTTGGGTTCGATTCCGATCCCAAGATTGAAAAAAATTTAATAACAAGCGGCTTGGCCGCATAATTCTAGCGATATACACATAATATGTTTCGGAATAATTGACATATTTTCATAACTACATCCCTTCGCTATGGGCAAGTAGATTTTGACACGTGTTGTACCGCAACCAATGTGGATGTGAATATGATAACTGAAACAGTGATTTGCGTTTATGCAACTGACAACTCCGCTCAAGCTATTATAGTGAAATAATCCGAACTAGCGGAGTAGTCGCATATAGATATACATATACAGGGACGATCTAGTGAGGATACGGATTGTTTTGCGAATTTTACAGTCCTCCTGTCATTTCCATGAATCCCACTATAGATAAGTCTAGAACGGCGATCGATTCTCGCGTGTACATATTTTTATTCAAGAGATTAATTTCTATTTAAACGTGTACAGATTTATCCCGCATCGTTAACTGCATCTCTTAAAGAATAAAACTTTTGTAATAACAGCATTCTTTCTGGAGCTACGGCAAACTCACACACGTCGGTGTGTACAGAGTTACAAGTTAACGTAGAAACATCGACGCATCTCTAACAAGCATGAATTTAACTTGTTGACAGTGAAATTGAAGTTTATCTCTAATAAATTCGCTAGTGCTTCCCGCAGCAGCATCAGCAATCTCTCCTGTAAAAGCTAACGTTTACCCTTATTGACGCGGACGTAGGTTAAAAACACGAAAGGTTGAACAAAATTTCCGGATAATAGACTCGATAATTGAATCAACTTGAAATCTCCCAATATCGATGGTCTTTCGGATAGTACTCCCCCCTATTCAATCTCGCTGTTATCGCACGATAGATCGTTTAGATGAAAGATCGAATTTAGAAACTTGATAATAAATGCAAGCACAACTGTTGGATATGTCGTAGTCTCGTAGTCTGTTACAACCGAACGCAGTATGTGGTGAGCATAACCAGTACAACTAGCGGCAAAGTTGAACTCGGCACAGTATTCCAAATATACGTGTACATACATATACATACGTATTCATGTATTATCTAATTTGCTTTCCGCGCAAGTTCTCTCCACGAATTTGCCGAGTTTATATTATATACAAATAAATAGAAATTAACAAGACTACTATTTGTTTTTCAGTCGGGAGCACATTCTAGGAAATCTTTACGTCTTAAACTTAACAATTATCGAGCTGTTACATCGCACAAGTTAGCTAATGCTCATAATGGGTGGGGGCATTGATAAGAAGTAAATTATATAACAATTATTGAAGTGAGTCGCGCAATATACGACCTCATGAAACGCGTACCTACTATTACATAAATTAAACGAGGACGCATCGACCACTACGCAAAAATGCAATAATATACGGCCGTTTACCATTAATTTTATTTCATTATTTTATAATAACATGAAGTACGATGCTGGCAAACATATGATAATATGTTCGGAGCTAATTTGAATGCGGTAATTACAATATTGATATCGTTAGCTCTCGTACTCGATACGTAATTAATTTAGTTAGAACAAAAATCCCAGTAACCGTACTCAGACATCGAAAAATTTTGTGACGCCTACACAACCTAATTAATTCGTAGAAATGTCGCTCTCAAAATATTTCTTGATTGACAGCCGGCGAATGAATGGTGTAGCTGTAATTTATTTTTAAACGAATCTATTATGTGAAGTATTGAAGATATATTGGTAAAAAATCGAAATAAGTACAGCGGCGGTGGATAAAATCGGGACAATTTCTCCCGATGTGTTCGGATTGTGTCTACCACCGCTGTACAAACTGCTAATCGTAAATCTCGCTACAATTTAAGAATTTCCCTCGTCTGCTATACGCACTGTAATGCAGCTCCTTTCTTCGTAATTAAGCGGTGTAGGAATGCCGGCGTAAGAGCAGAAACAAAACGAACATAACGTAAAAGATGCAACGATTCGTGACGCCTCAGTTAGATTTAGGATGTAGTTTGCATATGAAATAAGACTCTTATGTTAAATACGTTGCATACTCCCTACGCTACCATAACAATGTATTTTAATATAAGTTGGCGTCGTGTATGCGAAAGTCGAGACCGTTAGAACATGTGCAGTACGGAGAAAACCCTTAAGACACTACATACTACACTACTACAGCAGCGAGCAAAATCTCAGTCTAATGCTTGACGTAATGCGATGCACATAATTCTTATGCGTATGTAGTACATACATACATCAATAGTTGGGAATTGCGGTACACTTGTCTTGTTTGCACGAAATTCGTCCAGGTTGACCAAGTTCGGATTGGATCGGTTTGGTTTCTGTTGTTTGCTATGATAGATCCGTGAATACTTTTCGGTATATTGTTAGTTTAATCTAATCAATCATTTTACTTTATAATACAAAACGTAGGTACCGCATTACCGCACTACCGCACGTTACTGCTGCGTATTACGTTGTCCGGGACTAGAAGTTTGCGCCCGCAGAAATGTGTTACAACTATCACGAACTTTACCCTTAATTTATCTAACTCTATTATTATAGAAAATAATCGGAGGCACTAAACGAAGTAAATAATGTCATTAATTATCTCGCAGATCGTTATGGAAATTGTTGGCGTAGCGTTTAAGAATAAAAAAAGAACTGTTAACTATATGATGTGGAGACATGACGACATCCGATATTACCGAAATTTACTGCTAATCGATCGTATTTCGCGTAGCTATTATTTTACAGCCCCCTAGTAAGTAAGTGAGTGTACCTGCTAGTGCTAAGCTAACCAGCAGGAAGCGATATATTTTACGTGTGTACTTTTCGACGTAATATACATATATAAATGTTTACGGCAAAGTTTAAATTGAAATTCTTGTCGATGTAATTACTACCCGGTAAAGGACGGCCGCCCTCTCGTTAGATTGGTTTATAATAACACATAGAAATGAGAAATAAGAAGTGAGCTACCTCCTCATACACGCGTGCATTAATTTGTTGGGAATTTTTCAAAGTAAAAAGTTCGCGCGCGTAAGACGTACGTCTGCTGCTACACAATATTTAAGATACGAAATATAAAAACATATTTCCTCGTCGAGCTCATGAATATGCTGTATCAGAGAGTTTAAAACTTTTCTGCTGGTGGCACAAAATTTAACCCCCGCTCACATAAAAGTTGAATAACGTAACGACATCAAACTGATCCGCTAAATTTATAGGTTTTCATAGTGCAATTTTTTTCTTCCTTTTCCAGAGTCTTCAGCATGTAGCAATTTTTATTTTATGGTTCGGAAGCCATTGTTGGAGAACCGTTAAGTTACCATATCGTACCCTGATTTTTATCTTAACTTATCCCGTGGAATTTTAAATGCCGGACATAATTTATTCGAATATCGTTACGTACGAACGTGTCGGTGCCGGTTCGTTTACGATTCCTCTCCCCGCTTCTTACTCTTCTTATTTTAGTTACATGTTAGAAATTAGAATTTTTCTTACTCATGCTCTTCTCCACAATTAAAGTGGGCGCATACTTTTCTGCTTTATGATTAAAAACAGAGCAGTGGAAACATCGATGATCCTTTCTTCTTTAATTACATTTTTAAAATATCCGGATCAAGCTTCAATACAGCGTTGCCGAAGTTTATTTTTTATTGTTGTATTCCTCCCTCCTTAATTATGCGTTTCTTAACAAAAATAGCCTGCTTATTATTTTATTTTATTTTTTGCGGGTTGTTACAATATTATTCCTCTGTTAATTATATCCAAACAAACGGTGGCTTACAAATTTCAAAAATATATCGCTTCATGATGGATATAACACTCTCAGGAATTCGGTTAATTTAGTACAAACGAAATGCGAGATTCATCGAAACGTATAAATTATCCTGGCCGATTTTTCGGTAACCGCTGTCGAAATAATTACATATAGCGATAGGTGGTGCAATTGCCGCAGTTTCATCATCATACAAATCGATACCATCAAGTTGATGATTAAAGATGTTTCTATTATATCACCAGCACCTACGGATAGGTGCGGATAGGAGGTATGTATGCAGCGTAGTAACAATTGCACTTTTGCATAATATGATACATACATCAGGGGAGAAAATATTGCAATTTATTACCATCAATGTAACTGATGTTTATATTTCTAAACCATTGAAATAAATGATCGATTGCAAATATTATAGGTGACACTTGATATATGTCACATGTACACCTCTACAATTGTACGCCGAACGTACATATGTACATATGTTCAATTTGTTCAATTTAAAACGTCGCTTACATACAAACGGTCAAAATGTAAACATTAAATTCAATAAATCAATAATTTGTACGGTATTGTCCGGCCTAATGTGTAATAGGGTGACGCTGTGGATATATGTATGCATGTATGTACATATTTTATAAAATACAACTAATTCCTATAGTAAGTAGCCTTTAATGAAAGCTGCTATCTCAAAGGTGGCAAGTATATTACTTGAGGGGTTAAGATCTTTTCATTTTAATTAAACTATTTCCCAAGAAGGTGGTGGAAGTTGGAAACATAACAACAACATAAATTAAATAGTTATTATCCTTAAAATTAACTTTGAGTGTAATTCTTGGAAGTGAAGGGGTCGTAGAGCGGGGTGTATACACGTTATACGTGCACGTGTGTGTGTGTGTGCGAACGTTTTGTAAATATCTAACCTACCCCTACCCGATGTAGAAAGACGATCTCCGAGTTTAAGCTTTACAAGAAATATATCTGCACTTAAAACGTTGGGCGGACTGTTCATTTAATTTATTCTCTTATATGAGCAGGGTTCTAGGTGCAACTTGTTTAATTCCGGTATTATCCTTGCTTATCCTCGCCATGTTTTAGAAAATCGTTAAGAAGAAGCTTTATGTATATCCCCCGTACTTTTCTATAAAATTTATCGTCCAACATAATGTATAATTTTTTTAAGTGACCGGTTTAAGTGACCAAACCGTTAGGTAGGTACGTTGCGAGAGAGAGCGTATCGCGAAGAATAATGATTTGCTGAATTATATGTAAATGAAAACAATGAATTAAGAGAGGATGGTTGCGAGGAGGATCTCGGTTTTAACAAGACGACGCAACGTCTCGGCCTGTTACTTACACTATAATGTTAGGTCACAGAGGCTGTGAAAAATAATGCGGCCGTTTGTAGTACAGAAGGTCGGGATTAAGACACTTGATATTAATTTCCCAAGCGTACAATACATTTTATTAGTTGTTTCTCTCTCAAGAGTAGCGGCACGTTCTTGCAACGTTAATGCAACTAAGTGCGAAATGCATAAATATTTAAACCGTGCATAAACTGAGCGCTGAATATTCCAAGTTTTGACGAGGTGCTACGTAAAAAAGTTGCCCGGCCACCGCGCGCCATCCTACGCCGCGCCGTAACCGTCCCGTTTAAAACTTTCATTATTGCATAACTAGGCGAGGAATCGTAAAGGGAAAAAATGTAAACGTGGATAGGTATCTATTTATGTATCTTTAACGCGTTGAAATACGATAATCGCGAAATATTGTGGAATTCCACGTTTAGATAAATCATCATTTGTCAAAATGACGAGATGCTGTCGATACGATCGGATAAATGCGGCCGATGACTTATTGTAAAAAGGATATAAATTTTTCGAACGCCCCCTAGCTTAGAGAGAACGGAGGCTGTTTCCGGTCGTAGATATGGAAATGTTGATTTGTTTCCAACGGTTTATGTCGTCGTATAATGCCGACGCCATGTGCGGTTGTTATTCGGCATTTTTTTCCGATTGCCTATTCACTCATTAACGCGCTGCGAATTCAGATTACGCTACATCCCGAAATTCATTATTATACAGGTTGTTCATTTAAATACAGACGACACCGTAGTAGGCGTCTCCGCATTCGAAACGATATAAAAATAGACATCGGTCTCTGTTCTTTAGCTTTTTTTTTCCTTTATCTCGATATTATGTATTCCAGACTGTAATGTGTCACTCACGAGGTAAACCCGGGACCGGTATCCCGATATCGGGACATCGCTTGGGGGCGCCACTTGACGACACTCTTACGCTACCTTCGCCAAGACCCTAAGGACGTGTACATATGCCCAGCTACTGAAATAAATTTTACATCAGTTCTCTGCTATGATTCTTTGAAGTCTTCGTAAATTTTTGTGCATCACGATCGATCCCCATTCGCTTCGTATGTTTTTATTTACCGTTTTTCTAAGGGAAAAAAATATATATATCCGTATGCGGTTGTGTTTCCAAATGGGTTATTACGTACGAAACAACGGCCTACAAGATCTTCACCATATCGTGTAGTCGAATGTGTACGGTCGTGGAAACTCCACGAGTGTGATACGGAAGAAAAAGATAAAGGTCCATAAGATAGAGGGAAAAAAGTGCAAACTTGATTAATAATATCCAATGATATATGCGGGTTGGGATGCTCTTTTATTTTTTTTTCGCCCACCAGATGAAAGATGCGGACGAGGATCTTGTAAGTTAGATAAATGGTGATAATCATTTGCGCACATCGAAATTGAATATGAAAGACGTTTCAAGTTATGCTGGAATAGGAATATTTGCCGGCGCCTCGAGTTGGTCTCGATTGGCGGGATATTATGCCCGTAAAAACTTGAATAATAACAAATGTATTCACGTCATTAGATACGTTAAAACGCTATTGCTCTTCCACATCATTTAAATGCGTTCGATATTTTATGAATTGAGTATTAAATTAGGTGTTTTTCGTCCAATTTTTTTTTAAATATTAATGCGCAGCCTCGATTTGGAAATAACGACGAGAATGGCCAATTCCGGGTTGATACAAATATCATATAATGCGCCAATACATCTGCTCAACGTGTTACAAATTGCTTTTCCTTTTTCCAATTCACTTTTCTAATGTTAGTTTCTATTTTCCCCCGCACGGAACGAAACTTGTTACTTTTCTTTTCGCAGGGTTTTATTGTATCGCCATCCTAATAATATCCTAACGGAAGGGGATCGGCGTTAGTATATCCCCCGGCTAGATAAAATCATGTTTAAAACGGTAAATGTTGAAAATTTATTTAACAAACAAAGTGTTAGCCTCGATTCGGTATTATCGACCTTATTGAAAACACAATCTACGCTTAAAGCATAATCACAATGTAAGTGTGTACCGTTGCCATGGCGCCCTTAAAAAAAGAACCGCTGAAATGATAATTTATAGTCAGTCGAGGACATTTTTGTTCTATGGTAGTGGCCGTATTGATTCACATATTGTTCATTTGTTTCAGCGTCACAGTTCAGTGATTAATGGGATATCTAATAACGAAATTATTATGGTAAAAAGGGGGTACGAATAACAATCAATTATCTATTAAAATTTCTACCTTTAGTCGACGACCACGAACAAAAAAACCTAATTATAATTGAATTAATACTTGCGCGTATTTATATATTTCGAGATATAAGAGAGCGGAAGGCGCAGGGTTCGCGTCATCGATAGCGACGCCTGACTTTTCCCATATGATTTATTGGTCTTCTGTCTAATATCCTCTGGGGCACGGTCGAGCCCATACTATTTACACATGTCTTTACCCGACTATAATTCAACTTGGGACGCGTCACGATCACCTTAAACTGCAATAGACGAAATGAAAAAACAAATAGAATCGAATTCCTCTAGCGGTGCCGCATGTTGTCGTTGCATAAATACAGATTTATACATACATAATCGATGAATACATAGACCTGTGAATTGTGCACGTGTTCTAATATTGTACAGAAAGATCCACGTATATGTACATATGTACACCATCCGGCTATATTATCGAATCGATATTTGCAACTTTATTCCTTCAACAATGGGAGGGTAAAAAAAAGAGCGTAACTTTATTTTAAAACTACATGTTCTACAGAGACCGGGACTACTTTATCTTTTCAATAGTACACCTCTGATGCTATGTATGTATGTAGGTACATACGTATGTATAAGTATATTTAAAAATTTTACGATACACTCTAACGCATTATAACTTTCGCGTTATCGCTGAACTTTTCTATTTTATTGTTATCGGAATTTCGCTACGAACATACATAATGGCGTGTAAGCTGGATACGCCGTAAAAATCTGTGGATTCTAACAACGCGGTGACTTCTATAGTAATTATCTAATCATGGTTCTGACGGAGGCTGATTGTGAGTAGGTCCACTTCTAAGCTAAATACACGAAGAAACAGCAACGTGACCTATTCGTTCCGGCTCGAGGGCCGTTATGGTTCTCGAATTTATTTAATTTTTAATATGAGAAACGCAGAGCGGGTATATCAAGCGGTAGCACTCTCATCGCTCCCCTTTATAACTGCGTAAGGGTTAGATGTAAATCTGACGTGAATCTTAGTTTAAACAACATCAGTGTTTAGGGGAAATCTTCAAAACTAACTTTCTCGAAATCAATATTAATAACACATTAACGCGGAAACATCATTGTTCGGATCTTATGCTGCGTTGTATTAAATTAGGAAATTTGAAATCGGTGTGTGCATGTCTTGACTGTTTATTTTGTTTAAGCCATATTATATTGGTGAGGTCAAAATCTCCTCCAAATAAGCTTAATTCCGCTGACAGCGCTCGAACGAACCCCACTTCAAAATTATGAAACAGAGCGTATATCTGATGGAGGACGTGTTCGAAAATTTTTTCGTTTTACTTATTTTATTTTTTTTTTCTGTTCGTTTGGGCCGAGATCGATCCGCTACGGAAGATTATTACTCGCGTTTCATTAAATTTCATAAATTCAAAACGCTTCAAATTCTAACTCTCTTCCTTTTGTAAATTGTTTATTTCCAAAGAGAAAAGCGCGTTATACGGTTGACTAGCTACAAATTCCGTTCATAATCATACCCCCCC
>SMLS01019496.1:0-14713 GCA_004785975.1 Popillia japonica | reverse complement strand
AAAATTCTGTGTCATATTTAGGCTATGTTGTTAATCAATTTGGTATTACATTAGAAAAAGAACGATTAGATGAAATTAAAAACTTTCCAAAACCTTGTAATGTCAAAAAACTACAAAGTTTTTTAGGTTTATTAAACTATTGTAAACGTTTTATCCCTAATATATCAGGAATTTGCATACCTTTGTTTGATTTATTGAAGAAAAACACCAGATTTAAATGGTCAAATTCACATGACGAAGCATTCACTAAAATTCGTAGTCAATTAGTAATTATTATTTTCACTTTGAATTTTGTTTGTGTTTTCGTTGTGTTTGTTTTTGTAAAATAGCATGGAAGCTAAGGAGAGATTTATGTATTAAAGACACATTTATAACACTAACAAAAATTTAAAATGACATTTCAATTACGGAAATTGACATTCGTAGTCAAATGTCATTTGGTGATTCTAATGAATTTTTTAAACGCGTATCACATACACAAAACACATTGCGGAACAAATTAGTAATAATATCCAATTACAAAAATAGGAATAGTGGTAATAATAAAAATACGGAATTAAAACGTATGTTAAATGAAACCAAACGGTTTTTAAAAAGTAATAAGGATATTATAATTACTAAAGGCGAAAAGACGATTGTTATGTACAAAATTGATTATGAAGCCAAAATGAATTAATTAATAAATGACAACAACACATATGCTATTTTACAAAAAGATCCCACAAACAAAATCAAAGTGAAAATAATGAACTAATTAGTAGTTGGTTAAATAATAATTATATAGACGAGTCGGTTTCAAAAAAGTTAAAAATAAATAACGCTATGACCCCACGAATTTACGGGATACCTAAAGTTCATAAACCTAATATTCCTTTAAGGCCCATTGTAAATTGTATGCAGTCACCCACATACAATTTATCAAAATTCTTATCCAAAATTCTTAGTAATATTGTAGGAAATTCAGAGAATAGTATAAAAAATTCGTGGGAATTTGTTAAATACGTAAATAAAAAAATGGTACCACATAATTATGAATTAGTAAGTTTAGATGTGGTATCATTATTCACTAATGTACCTTTAGATTTAGCTTTATCTAGTATCGATAAAAAATGGGATTTAATAAAAAATCATAGAAATGTAGCGAAAAATGAATTCATGTTGGCTGCAAAACTTTGCTTAAATTCTACCTATATTCAATACACACACACAATATACAAACAATTTTTGGAACTGCAATGGGTTCTCCATTATCTGCAGTGATAGCAAATTTAGTAATGGGGGATCTTGAGCAAGATTCTTTAAGTAAAGTAAATTGTCATATTGAACTTTACAAGCGGTATGTAGATGATTGCATATGTTGCATACCGCTAGGTAAAATTGATCATGTTATACACACATTTAATTCCTATCATGACAAATTTACGTTTGAAAAAGAAAGAAAATCAAAATTCTATAAATTTTTTAAATGTTAAAATAATACATAATAACAAGAACATAAAAACGAATTGGTACATAAAAGACACTAGTAGCAACAGACACTTAAACTACTATTCAAACAAATTAAAAAATTTGCAAGAAGCGTAATTAAAAGTTTAGTTGACCAGGCTATTAAATTAGCACATCCTGATTTTAGGAAAGAGAATTTAAGCAAAGTTCATCATCAATTTTGGACAAAAATAGTTATCCAAAAGAATTTTACGAGAAACTAAGAAAAAAACTAATACATAAAATATAGAACACAGGCACTAAACAAAATAGTAAAATATGTCACACAATTCCATACATTGACGACTTAAGTGACAAAATTAAATACGAATTTAAATCAGATATAAACATTGCATTTACACCATACAATAACAGACAGTTATTTACAAATTTGAAAACTAAGATTAAAAAAGATAATCAAAGTAATGTCGTATATAAATTAATGCAAAGACTGTAATAAATGTTACGTAGGGCAAACTAGATAGTATTTAAAAAAACGACTGTATAATTATCAATACACTGTAACGCATAACATAACCGCGGAAACTGCTTTGTTTAAGCATTCTAAAGAATTACGACATAACTTTGATTTTGAAAATGTTAGGATTTTAAGAAAAGAAAATAGTTATAAAAAAAGATTAATATACGAAATGATATACATTAAAAAAGAAAATAACGCGGTCAATTTTAGAACAGATATAGAAAATTTAAGTATTATTTATAATAATTTAATCACCTAATCACGCCTGAATTTTATAAAATTAAGCTCTTGACTAAGTTTTTTTGCCATGTTTTTCCCTAGTCCTTGAACAGAATTGTTAGAGCTTTACAAAAAATACATTGATATAAGGAGCATTATTATTATTATTATTATAAATTTACATTTCAAAATATCTTAAATTGTCTAGTATCAAGCCACATTCCCAGGTATTTATTAACATGCACGAATGCGAAATCCTTTCCAGCAATGTTAATTGGTCTAAGATGGGGTAGGTGATGTCTTGTTAATATTTGTACTGATGATTTAGCTTCGGAAATTTGAAATTGTTTCGTGTCACACCAATTTAAGAACTCCGGCATAACCTAATTGATAACTTCAACAGATTGTTCATACGATTTTTGTTCAGTATAGATAACTATATCATCTGCATATTGGATAATATTTACATTAGCTATTAAGAGATCGTTAGTACACAGATATTGAATAGAAGAGGGCTTAGGACAGAGCCTTGCGCTAATCTTTTGAATGTAAGCCTGGGTGCTATTAACTTGTTTTCCGATGTTCTCACGACTAACTTACGATTTGAGTACAATTTGACGATATTCGCAGCGATCTTAGGTGGTACTTTAATACTTTCTAACTTTAACCTTAATGTTTGCAGATCTACGTTATTATAAGCCTCTTGTATGTCTATAAAGACAGCTATAAGGGGGTTATTTTTGGTGAAGGTAGTTTCGATATGTGTTACCAGATGTGTTAATGCGTCGTATGTACTTCTGCCTTGTCGAAACCCAAATTGTTGTTCCGAGATAAAATTGTGTTTTTCTGCCCACCAGTCCAACCCTACATTTAAAATGCACTTTAGCTGTTTAAAATGTTTTATTTTTATAGTTATTTAAAATTTTAAATAGTTTTTTTGAACAAAAAAAAACAATGTAACAAGTGTTCGAAATGTCCGTTGTTCGCTAAAATGATATAGCCGTTGTTTGAAACTGCGGCGTATTTTTCAAAAAAAAATCTCTTTGACATCCACGACAGGTTGCAGTAGTGCTATGACGAACTTCTTCTAAATTTTCAGGTTGAGGGGTAAGTACAATAGACGTTAAGTAACTACATAGATAAAAGTTAGGTGGCGTCAAATCCGGCCATCTCGCTGACCATTCCATATGTCCTCTTCGTCCTATCAATTTATTCGAAAATACATTATCTATCCACTGCCGTACTGGAAGAACATGTAAGGAGAAGCTCCGTCGTGTTGAAAATGTAATTCATCGTCATCAAGTAGGAGATTGCCATCTCTATCCAGTTGATTTTCTAGAGAGTCAGTATCAATGGGTGAATAGTATTTTCTAGCATATCCAGATATACTTCGCCGTTTAGATTTTCATTAAAAAACAATAGGCCAAGTACTTGGTCCCCCAAGATGCCTGCTTATATATTAATTTTTTCAGGGTGCTGGGTATGTCCTACAAGCAAATGAGCACCGAAAGAAATTCCAGTTGTTGCAGAAATCTGGCGTAATGACGTAGGAGGATTTATACCGAAATGACCCAACACTTCCACTTGAGCAATTTCATTTAAAACTCTCGGCTGCTTATGTTTTATATTCGCAACAGACGCAGTTTGAGCAAATTTATAAATAAGACATACCTACGAGATGTGAACTTATACAGATGCCTTTCGTTAAGTGTTGCGGCACTTCGTCGAGCGCATTGACTTTCGGCTCGATAAATTACTACAATTTCAACCATTACACAGGTTGCTAGTACTTGTTTATTTAATGCTGAGCTAACAAATAATATTCTAAAAAACTTAGATATTACGGATAACAATGAAATATAGTTATAAAAAGCTATTTTTATGTTTTAGAATTTGGACAAAAGTATGTACAGTGAGTTTTACAAAGATATTTATGACAACTATTACCCACTATATTTGTTTTATTGTCTATAGTTGAAGGACAAACTTTACAACGGCTGCGTTTTAGAGTAGGTGTTTGTGGCACAACGGAACAAGATGCACTCCCAATGTTTTGAATTCTTTGCACAATATTTCGTGATTCTTCTGTTCTTGGCATATGTGTTCTGCTTCTTAAGTGTTTTCTATGAGAGACTTTCCTCTCTAAAAATATTCTTCAGTCAAGCGCGGGGAGGGGACGGAGGGGGACACACAATAGGTCATTTGGTCGCAGTGCAACATCGACCTCATTATAAATTCTAAAATAGTATCATAGGCCAGCGATTTGTTTGACGCTTAGAGGCGTATGTGGTTATCAGCTGATCCAAAGTATCAACACTAGGTACTGACTACTGGCATATCTTGTAATGTCTGGTGTTTGATGTATTACATTGACAGCAGAGAACCGACCACGTTGCTGCAATTGTTCCAACTTCCATTCTATTCTTCCGTCCTTTGAAGAACAATTTTGCGCATTTGTACTTAGATGCATATTATCGACTTCACCATCAGAACTGTCACTTTCAGATGGTTCACTTGTATGATATTGATATTCGGAAATATCTTCATTACCGTCAGATGTTTCAATATACGCTTGTAAAACTTTGTCAGTCGAAGGTCTGCGATGTGTCATGTTGAATGTAAAGTTGTATACTGAATCATAAATGCATCGACGCCTTGTTTTATAGCACAGAATAACCAGAAGGGACATGAGCCAGTCATGGAATTTATGCGCAGAATCGCAAATCGCCATTTCCTAAACTCCAGTGTTTACGTTTTGAGTAGTTATCTTATAATACTTATTGCCGCAGTTGTTTTGAATTTAATCTAAATTATTGATGTTTTGAACGTTTGAATTTGTACGGATTTCTATTTTAGTTTAGAATTACCACATAGTCTGTAAGTTGTGTAATAAAATACCAAAATGACTGTAACGAGAAGTGGTTACCGATGGTTAGTGTTTGCTTGTCCAAGAATGATACAGAAAAGAGGGGTACAGCTTCTCTCTGTGCCCTAAAAATGAAAAAGTGTAACTACTCTTCTTTCGCAGTGCTTTAGAATGTCTGAAGTTATGTAACCGTGAAGATTTGTTGGAAAGAGGTGTTATTGGAAGACTAATGCCACCTATGTATGTAGTAAAGTTTTATATAAAAAAATTTTAAATTGTCTGAAGTATCGTTTGAAATCACATGCTATATTAATATTATTCGTTTGAATTTATTACTCAAAAGAGAACAATGTTCAACTACTTATGTTAAAGTATTTATAATATGTGTTGTCAGATTACTATAATAAATATGTTATATAAATCTCCTTTATTTTCTTATTAAGAACTAAGAATTCTCAAGTATGCATGGTTTTAACTAAATCTTCATCCACCTTCAGTAAATGGAAAGCGTTTTGTTACACAAGATTAGTAGAGTTACTGGCATTGCCTGCAATATTAATAGTTGTTTACTGGATTAAATTAACGAAGAAAAGGCTTGTATATGATTCCAAAGATTGATACTACATACCTAATAATACTTGTTTGCAAGTTAAGTTTTTTGTAGTTATTATATTGCACGAACAGGATAAATTGTTATTGGTTGGGGC
This sequence comes from Popillia japonica, assembly GCA_004785975.1. Lineage (NCBI taxonomy): Eukaryota > Metazoa > Arthropoda > Insecta > Coleoptera > Scarabaeidae > Popillia > Popillia japonica. Next base: position 8,955 of record SMLS01019496.1, on the reverse strand, counting down.
TTAGTGAAAAGGATTAGTTATTTTAAGAAAATTGAAAGTAATGGACTATTTCTTTTAAATTCTCAGTTGATACAGTGTGAATATCGAAGACAAATAGTAGTAGTAATAATCCACCATGTATTAATTTAGTAGTTCATATTCTCTTTTTTCGTTTGTTTTCTTGGATTCTTCTTAATTTTTATTATATGTATTTTTATGACCTTTTAACTTATCTTATTATCCAGATAGTTTTTCCACTTGTTAAATTTGACTTTTGTTCGAATTGCAAGTGTTATCATTGACCTAACAAGTGGAAAAACTATCTGGATAATAAGCTTAATTTTTATCTAAGTAGCAGTCAGATTTAACGCTGTTGGACGTCAGGAAGAATTAAAAATTGATCGTATACCTATTTACCTAAACAATTCTTTAGTGAACTGATAACTTTCAAAACAATCAAGGAGTTTACGAAATGGCGGATCCGAATACAATGGATTCAAGGTCCTCAATCGACGCACCCTCGATAACAATAGAAAAATCAGCTGTTGTCCCTTCTGATTATTCTGTATTTATAGTCTCAACATTGTCAGCAAACACAGAGTTGTCAGCGCATGCGTGTAGTGAACGCTCATGCTGAGTATGAATATGGATATAGGCTATAAGAATCTATGGTCGCAGTTATAAGTACAGACTTGTTACTGTACTGTATATACATATATGTATATCTAAAGTTTTTACTATATATACTGACTTCCAGAAAAATTGCAACACCTAGAAATTGTCGAACGATTTTATTGAAATTTTCAGGAAACGTCTATTTTCATTAAACAAATTGATGATTAAAATTTGAATAAAATCTAGCAAGTAGTTTTGCTTTTTTTGCATGTTGTTTCCATAGCACATAGTAACTATAAATTTGATGTATTAGACCATTTAGTAACTGTCAAGTTTGCAAATTGTTGTTGTTTCGTCACAATTTCATTCTGAACTTGATAAGAATGCCGAGAGTACGTCAACATCAACATTTTATCCAATTAAGTGATTTTGAACGTGGCCGTATTATTGGTATGAGAGAGGCCGGACTTTCGCTAAGAGAAATTGCTCGTCGTCTAAACCGAAATGTTTCATCGGTATTGAGATGTTGGTCCAAATGGTCCGAGGAAGGGGTTCAACATCGTCGCCGTGGATCTGGACGTCCTCGAAGGACTACAGATCGCGAAGAACGTCGCTTAAGACTTTTGGCCACAAGAGATAGATTTTCAACAACTCGATCAATTGCAAATGATTGGATGAGAGGTACAGGACTCAGAATGTCAATGTCAACTGTTTATCGCCGGATAAGATCTTATGGGTTGCGTTCATATCGTCCATTTTTATGTCTTCCTCTAACACCACTTCACCGTCTACGCAGACTAGAGTGGAGCAACGAAAGGGTTAATTGGGCGCAAGAATGGCATCAAATTGTGTTTAGTGACGAGTCCCGATTTTGCTTGTGGACCCACAATGGTCGTAGGAGAGTCAGACGGATGCGTGGAGAACGTAAAAATCCAACATTTTTTGTGGAACGCAACACAGCCCTCACTCAAGGAGTTATGATATGGGGTGCAATATGTTATGGTAGCAGATCCCCCTTGGTCTTTATTGACGGCAACCTTCACGCAGCTGGTTACATTGCTAATGTGCTACAACCAGTTGGCCTTCCATATCTTCAGGGGCTGCAAAATCCCATTTTCCAGCAGGATAATGCACGCCCTCATACGGCAAGGGCTACAACACGGTTTTTGGAAGAATCTAACATTGCCGTCCTCTCATGGCCTGCTCGGTCGCCTAATTTGTCACCCATTGAACATGTATGGGATATGATTGGTAGACGACTGGGTAATTTATCGCACCCTCCAGATAATTTACACGATCTTCAGCAACGGATTCAAGAAGCTTGGGACGATATACCACAAGCATCTATAGATCACTTGATTAATAGCATGCCAAGCCGTCTGGATGAGTGCATTACAAATCGTGGCGAAGCAACTCATTATTGAAAAAACTTTTAAAGCTTTTGTTCTTTTGTTTTCAAATCTTAATCATCACTTTGTTTCATGAAAATAGACGTTCCCTGAAAATTTCAATAAAATCATTCGACAACTTCTAGGTGTTGCAATTTTTCTGGAAGTCAGTATATCTGCTTAAAACAATATACTTTAGTTTAGAATGTAACAAAATAAACGGTATACGTGTAACATTGGAAAATGCTCAAACAGAAAAACAATTAAACAAAAACACAATTTAGGATAAAATTTTCTTTCGAGTCAAATAGACCCGAAGAGTACAGCAGGGTTAAATAAGTTTGGGTTAATAACACTAAATAATAAAACTAATACTAAGGCAAGAAAACATTTTGAAGGGGGTAGCTCCAGGGGGTATGGTGTTAAAGTAGTTGAGCCTATTTATGCATCAAACGTTGTCCCCCTCCATAATACTTTTACCCGTTTCTCGAAATTTTTCATAATTTTCTAGATTTCCAAAAATACGATGGAATTTGTGTAAGTTCATATAACGTAAATATAATATAAACGTAATTCATTTGTTAATTCAACTCTGTACAACCTACTGTATGTACTATATGCGTTCCTTTCTGATATATTAGAAATAATTATGTGCACGAAAATAATTCCCAAACTGTAATTACTTCCACTTACTGATTCGATAAATGACTTACTAATTACCGTACACAACGCGCTATATAATCTATAATACCGCATGTATTATCTCCCTTGTTTCGACTCATCCCAAAGATTACAAGTAAACGTTCTAGATGGAACCAGAGTTTGCAAACGATATTCTTCAAGCTTCAGTAGACTACTTAAAAATTACTGGCGAAATGAGTGCTTATAGATTTGGCACATTTATTAAAATCTACCGTTTCATAAATTGCTGCGTGTATGTGTTAAATATGGTATTACTTCTGGCTAATTTTCCTAATGCCAAAGGATATAATTTTATTGAAATTGTTGAATCCTTAGGAACACTGGCTCATGTAAGTCCTTCAGTTTAAATTAGCTGATTATCGGTTTAGTCAAATGAAATTATTATATTAGTGTTTTAATTTGAAACTCGTGTTCTTGGATAAACATTTCCTTAAAAACATGTAGGTAATATTAAGGGAATGAGTGTTTCTAATGTTTAATTTGTTATGCGATCAAATTACTAATTGCCAGCGATATGGCGAAAGAAGAGAAAACAGATAACGTAAATAAAAATAAGAAGAAGTGGACGTATTCAAGAAGAACTTACCGAGGTAAAAGGACAACTTAAGATTAACAAAATAAAGCAAAAGAATAACATTAACTGATAAGCTAGAAACAAACAATTTTAAGCTAGACAATATCTCAGCGCTCATGTAAATCTGGGTAAGCAATGATTACTGAATAGGAGAGAGGGTAATAGTGCTATGATGTAAGAATGGACGTCCAAAAGCATGTGCAAACTAGAGAGGAACCATGCTTCATTTAAACGTTAATAAGCAAATAAAAACTAACTGGGCAGACAGTTTAAGGAGCTGGTCAAATCAAAAATTATCCAATAAAAAATTCACATCCAAGTTATCTCTTGACTTGTGAATATGTGTTGTTTGTATATGTTTACACTACCATTACCTGGTCAAAACCCAGAAGCTCTCATAATAGAAACTGGGACAGTAGAAGCCTTCGATGTCACTCAAAATGATTAACTATTTCATAGTAAAAGTCGACAAATAGTCGCTGAAATAATTGAAATATAGACTACCTTTTCAAATAATTCAACTTTGTAAACATAAGTATTAAACAGGCTGTGAAAGACAAAGGTGCAAGTTCTGGAAATGGTGGTAAAAGCTGGTGCAAGGAGATTATAAGCTAGTTGCGCTATTATGAAGATTCATTGATGATAATATACATAGGAGGTGTTTCTTTTTACAATTAGTCAACTAGAGTGGTACAAGCTGTAATATGTATATACAGGCTGTTTCAAAGTAAGTCGGCACTATTGCTAACTTTGTTATTATTAAAGCTATGAGTTTGGTTAAATTGGCAAAGAAGCAGTGTTTTCATTGCTGATTACGATGTTCACCTTTAAAACATAATCGAACATCGCGTTTTCGAGATATTTGAAAAATTTTTTTTTTTATGGAACACCATGTATATTTTTAGTTTTAATAAAAGGCAAAAGTATTCTTAACAAACATCATTATACACTCTTATAACAAAATACTTAAGATAACGTACATATTAACATTTTTGTGATTTTGTCAAGCTGGTCATGACTTTCAATAAATCATTTATTTACATCTGTAAATTTATATTAAATGTCATATTTATATTAACCTACATATTTACCGTTGCAAATTCATGGTTGTCATCTAAAATTAGTAGTGTTAAGCATAGTTTTGATATGGCTTTTACTCATACAGAAAAGTGTGATATGTTAGAAACATTTATAATATGCAGAAAAATAGTAGTAGAGCTTTAGAGTGTTATCGCGACAATTTTCCGAATCGAAACCCTCCATATCGAAGATATTTTTTAATGTTGTACAGAAGATTCAGAGAAAATGAAAATTTATTTATGAAGAGGAAACATAAAAATAGGTTTATAATTAGTGAAAACGTTGAAACGAATGTAGTGGCATATTTTGAAGCTTTTCCAAATAATTCCATTAGAGATATGGCAAGGGATAGTGACGTTTCTTTGACAGTTATTCATAGAATATTAAGAAAACATAAGTTTATTCTAGATAAGTATCGTCCTACTCAAACTTTAGTACCTGGAGATTCTGATAGGCGGTTTATTTTTTGTCGTTGGTTGGTTGCCTCGTGTAGAGAAAATCCTCGTCTACTAAAAAATATAATTTGGAGCGACGAATCGAATTTTTGGAATTCCGGTATGTTCAACCGTAAGAACATGCACTACTGGTTTCGAGAAAATCCACTACTAACGTACCCAACACATCCACAAACAAGATTTAGTTTGAATGTATGGTGTGGGTTGATTGGTAGTGAAGTTATCGGTCCTTTGTTTTATCGTGGATCGCTTACAGGAGTAAGCTACATCAACCTTATGGTAGAAGTTTTGGAAGATTTCCTAGAAAACATAAATTTAGAAAACCGTCGAATTATTCACTTTCAGCACGATGGAGCCCCTGTTCATAATTTCCGTGAGGTTGGCCCAGTTATGCAACGACTTTTTGGGGACCACTGGATTGGGACAAATGGCCCGATAAACTGGCCGGCTCGGTCTCCAGACTTGTCCCCATTAGAATTTTTCTTTTGGGGCAACGTAAAGAATAATGTATACAAACCAAAATACCGGAATGTAGAGGAATTAGAAAATAATATTCGTGTATGCATAAATTCAATAGACGGTAGAAGCATTTCGAAAGCTACAAACAGTGTTCATAAACGTGCTTAACGTGCATTCAACAAAATGGAGGTATTTTTGAACATTTAATATAAATTTACAGATGTAAATAAATGATTTATTAAAAGTCAGGACCAGCTTGACAAAATCACAAAAATGTTAATATGTACGTTATCTTAAGTATTTTGTTATAATAGTGTAGAATTATTGTAGAATTTTCTTATTTTTAGTCGTTGAAAACGAAAAAGTGCTTATGGTCGTGCGTTCGAAAAAAGCTAAGAGTAATTCTGCCGCCTATGAATTTCGCATGGCTAAATAATATGTAATAGTTAATGTCAAATCTAAGATACCTGAATTGGCTTTAGTATTCAAAAGTTTCTAAAATGCGCTAATAATAATTTAGAAAGCTTAACTTTTCATGATTTATCATGGCCTTACAATACATCAATGCGGAATATACCGATGTGCTATTGCTATTTGGATTTTGTGAACGAAATACTCGAGAGTGTGTTAGGGTGTATTCTGAAAGGTTTCCAAATCGTCGAATACCAAGTCACCCAACATTTGCTGCCGTTGAGCGACGTCTTCGAGAGACCGGTTGCTTTGCTCCGGCAACCGCTGATTATGGAAGGCAGCGTTTTGTAAGGGTTCCTGAAGTTGAAGAAGATATTTTAGAACGTATAGGTAGGTAGAGAAGTAGGAGTATGTAAAGATGTCGTTCACGCAGTAGAGAACAGTTGCTATATCCATACCATAAAATAGCAGTTCAAGATCTTTTAGAACATGATCCCGAAATGCGCCAGGGTTTTTGTCGCTTTGTTAAAGGGCAAAGAGGAGCAAATTTAAACTTTGGCAACACTATTTTGTTTACGGATGAAGCTTGTTACACAAGAAGAGGAGTAACTAATTTCCATAACGAACACGTTTATGCAGTTGAAAACCCGCATGCCATAAAGATAAATCATGATATCGAAGGCTTCCACGGCCCGACTCTCTATAATGAGGGTTTTCGGGTGTTGACCGTGTCATGGGTAGTAAAAGTTTTTTATTTTGTACTGTACCTATATATTTTACTAACCATGACACGGTAAACACCCGGAAACCCTCATTATAAAGATAAATCATTTTCAACACGAACTTAAACTCAATGTGTGGATTGCAATAATGGGCAATTTTATTGTTGGTCGAGATACAGCACTTAGCATTTTTAATTGGCCAGCCGGTATCTCAATATAGCACAAGCTTTTCAGGGGCAATATTCCAGAATCGTTTGTTTTTTTCTAAATAGGAAATAGATGTTAGAAAGAAGTTAATAGAATTGGCTTGTAGTTTGCCAACCTAGCTATTATGAATGGTATACACATTTGTTCTTTTTATTTGTTCTTTTCTTCAACACGTGCGTTTATTGTCATGTATATATATAATGGCTGTACACTCCTACAAGGAGTTGTTCTTTCGAAGATCTCTGGATCCTGTGTACAAAGTCGATCAGTCCCTATTTATAATTTTAGAGCATCAGGCTTATTGTCCTCCATAATCTGCTGCCCATCTCCTTTCTCTGCCAATTCCTAACGTCTTTTTTTTTCTAGGTCCCTAACTACCTCTTCAATCCACTTTGATCTGGGTCGCCTCCTTCTTCTTCAACCCCTAGGTCTCCATGTCATTAATGATTTTATATGTGCTTCTTTTCATGCTCTCCATACATGACCAAGCCATTTTATTCTCTGTTTTTTAATTCTTTGCACAATGTCGTCTCCTATTTCCTGTTTTAGTTCGCGATTTATTCTTATCCTATATTCATCCTGCACCACCTTCACTGATCGCAGCATTGTTATTAGTATTTTTCTTTTCAATATTCTTCATCCCTTTGTGTCATCGTCATCGTTTTCGCACCATACATCATTACTGGTCTTATCAATGTTTCGTACATTCTTATCTTGATCTTCTTACTAAGGTGTTTGGTTATGAGCATTTTCTTGTTTGCATTATATGTTTTATTTACCGCTATTATTGTCTCCTTTATTTCAGTTTCTCTTTCTCCGTCAATCGAGATCATAACTCCCAGATATTTAATTTTATTCACTTTCTCACTATTATACCTGCTGTTATTTCCTTTCCAGCTTCCATTATTTTTGTTTTATCTTCATTTATCATTAGTCTCATTCTATTGCTTTCCCGTACTATTTCCTCTAGCATATTGCCTAGTATATCCCTTCCTTTTGCTATTAGTACGATATCATCTGCATGTGCTATGATCTGTCCCCTCTTGTTGTTTGCGTGACTTTGTTTAAATTTCTAGTTACATATTCCAGTGCAACATTAAGCAATCTTGCCGACATTGCATCCTTGCCTTACTCCTTTATTAATTTCAAACTGCTTAACTGCGTCCTTTTAATAGAATCAAAAGCTTGCCGAAAATCTATAAAGAGCATGTGCATACTAAGTTTGTACACGTGTGATTTTTCCATTATTTGTTTCAGGCTGTGTATAGCGTCTGTTGTTGATCTGCTTTGCATAAATCCGCACTGATACAGTCCCATTACATTTTTCGTTATTCTAACTAACTTCCGTTGTATTATGGTAGACAATATTTTCTAGGTCGTACATAGTAACGTGATACCTCTATAGGTCTTGCATTCTTGCTGGGCCCCTTTTTTATGAATTGTGACTATTTGTCCTATCTCCCAATCTTTCGGCATAATTTCCTCTTTCCATATTCTTACGATTAATTGATGTTCGTGTAATGTCTGTCCTCCATATTTTATTAATTCATTCTGTATACCGCCTTTTCTGGGTGCTTTACCAGTACTGCTATGTTTTATAGCTAAATTCACTTATTCCAGTGTTGGCTCTTCCCAGTATTATCATCTTCGTCGTCTATTAGAACCCTACCTTGTAACTGATTGTCATTTAAAAGTTGTTTGAAATAATGCTACCATACGCTCTTATACTGTTCAACATCTACTATTACTTCTCCATCGTTGTTTTTTATTCCACTTAACCGGTGTTTGTATGTTTGTTCTCTAATCTTCCTGTAAAAGTGCTTTGTGTTTTTATTTACGCTTTTTCTATTTTACTATTTATCCACTGCATCTTATTTCTTCTCAGCAGTTTTTACATTCTTTACTTCTGCTCTCGTATACTTTTCTATCTTCCTCTCTACTTGATCTTATCCATTTTAGCCTCGTCTGCATCTTCTTTTCCACTATTTCTTGACAACCCTCATTGTACCAGTCCTTATTGTCATGTAGTCTGGTTATATAAAATGGTTGGTCCAATGGTTCCGGAACAACGAAAACGTACATACCATTAGTAATAGCATACATGAAGCAATTTTGAAACGTTTCATACTAATACGTACATACGTGGGTCCACTTACATTAATGGCAAAACGTCCAACAGCTTCTTTTTCTTAATTTATTTATTCTTGTTTTGTTTTTTCAAATTTTATTCTTTCTTTTATACAGGGTGAGCCAAATTAAGTAGAAACCATTGCTATTATTATTATTAATGCACAGTCAGCTAATTTGTGTTGTTTTTAATTTATGTTTTCAACGATGATTAAGAGGCAATGGACAAAAAAAAA
>SMLS01019439.1:0-12187 GCA_004785975.1 Popillia japonica | reverse complement strand
TTTTTGGATTAACGCGGCTTTTGTTCTTACTGACCACGGGAAATAGTGGGTTTCTTCTAACTTAGGAACTTTGAACTCTTCGCTGCTTTCCATTTTTACTATTTATACCGTGTATTCTTCTAAAAAGTTTTTTTTTAAACACAACACGCGTGGACTGGGCCCATAACCTGTTAGAACTTCGTTTTTATTGTCTTACTTCAATTACAATATATTGACAATACAATGACAAGAGACAATTTCCATTTAATCCAATGCAACCTGGATTTAGCAACTCAACATTACTAACATACTACTACTGCTGAACTTACGCAAGAACTTGCTGCAGAAGGATGTATTGAAGATTGCCATGCCCAGGATTGGTTGCGGTATGGACGGCTTAAACTGGAGGATCGTTCGGAACATGCTAGAAGTTCTATTCCAACATACTGGTATCCAAATTCTGGTGTGCGCGTATAATCCTCACAGCGACAGAGAAATCTAGAAGACGGTAGACTGCTACTTCTTCCTGTCGTCGCGTTGCCGCCGTGCTTCCGATTGCAAATACCGACACGACGCCTCAAAGCTTTCCGGGATACGTCCCGAGACGGAACGATTCTAAGGAGGGGGCAGTGTAGCAATCGTGGGATATTATTTAGATTGCGCGGCAACGAGGCAGCGCGTCAACCACGGACGAGGGTATTGACAAGCAGTTTTTGACGTTGGCACGTAAAAATAAAATACGGAATAATGAAGTAAAATAAATTAGTTAGTTAAATTGGATTTGTAAGTAATTAGTATTAATGTGCGTGTTTATTAAAGTTTATTATAAGCTTTAGAATTGAAAAAGACTATTATTTACGAACCCAAGAACGCAACAATAGTAATGTACTCGCCGTAGACTAGTACGGAATTAGGGTTTTTTTGTTATTCCATCCTTTTTCAAAAACCTGTTTAATAAAATTCTCGATTACAACCAGAAAGCAATATAAAAGAAAAAATAATCACTTACATAGGCTGCAGTATATATATTTTAGTAAAAAACACTTAAGATCTTCTACATACAGAAGTAATATATTTGGGCCAACACAAATGTGGTAAACGTAATTAAAAAAACGGTTTGGACAATTACAAACATGTTAAAAATTTAAAAATTTTAAGTTAAAAACTTTAAAAATTGTTAAAAACCTTAAAATTGATGAAACATTGTAGTCAGAGAAGTGGCCAAGGCAAAAATTGTAAAGTGACTGCGTCGAAAAATTTTAAGATTAAAGTATGGCAGAAAAAAACATCTCATCTTTTTGAGAATGCAAAGTTTTTTATTATTTATAACAATCCCGCCAAACCCGAAAACAAATAAAAATCTCGTATAATGACAAGGTGAGAAAACCGCGCCAAAATTTGAAAAACCCCTACACGAAATCCATTTCCAATAAAACCAAATTTTCCATCAACCAGCCAAGTTCAACCAAATCAATTCCAAAATTTATATCGTCCACCTGCAATTCAAACCAGTCAATTCCAAACCAATCAATTCCGTAGCAATATGCCACGTCCAGCTTATTTCCAACACCAAGGACAACCACAACCACATGTTAAACCCAGCTCATTTAAATTCGCTAAAACCCCAGTACAACAATTAGAGAAACGCCAACCACGACAACAGCCGATGGATATCGACCCTTCCTTCAGCTGAATAAGACAGCAAACACCTTTCGGGCCAACATCATCACGAAATCGATTCCATGTCGAAGAACTACACCAAGAAGAAGATGCCGAAGAATACGAGGAAGCTAACTATGAGTACCAACCAGTATGGGACGAAGATACGGAACCATTTCCGCGGGAACCGGACGAAGAGCCAAATTTTTTAGTAGGAGCCTCGCCACCGGAAAAATCACCACCAGTGAACCCACCGAATCCGAATTAACCGAGCATTTTGAATTTAACCATCTACAATCAGTCCGTTTACCCTACATTGAAATTCCCGAAATTAACGCTAAATTCCTTGTCGATACCGGAGCCTCAGTATCCACAGAACTAGGACAAAATCATTTCCCGGAATATATCCGTTACTCACCTTTTTCTGTAACAACAATGCACGCCACAACATATCATGATTATATCCTTGAAATACCATCCCTTTACACCTTTAATGCCTATGGACAAATTCATACATTCAACATCATGAATTTTTCCAAGAAATACGACGGAATTTTGGGCTTAAATATATAAGTAATGGAACAAACGGAAGCAGTAATCGATTTTAACAACAAGATTTTGAAAACCAAGTTTACGGAAATACCACTACATTTCGATGATCCTAGTATAAAATTAGGACCAGAGAAAGACGAATAGTAAAATTACCAGTGGATCGAAATCTCTCGAAAAGTCTACACACAAGACTATGCAGCAATTACAGAAGTGGCGAATTTCAACAACTATCCAGTCGAATTGAGAGTTCAGTCGCCAATCAAAACAACCTTATGGAGCCACAGAAGAAAACTATCACTCTGCAAAACTAACTCCGATACAAATCGACAAAATACAAAGGCAAAACGTTGAGAAGAAACTTCGTTTAAAACACTTGACGAAAAAGAAAGAATAATGATCAAGAAACTGTGTTTAGAATATAACGATATCTGTCACGACGAAAGATTACCACTAACCTTCACGTCAACAATCAAACACCAAATTCATTTAAAGATATTCCAAATTATCAAAAACCTTGTGCTATCTGCACAACGTAAGATAAAGCAATTTCAGCAGGAAGTAGAATTGGTAAGAATTACCGCAGCAAAAGCCTTGTAATTTTGCATCTTCAGCGAGAGTAGTTAGATCGTCTAGAACAATCGGAGTCTTAAGTCACCGCGAGCCGCCTACGCATCCGGTCGCTGATAAAGGGACTGCATCAACGTTTTTTATAGTATATAAACTCTGTAATTAATATTGTAATTATTACTCGTCGTTACGTGTAAATTAAGATTCAATTGTATACTGTGTAACCCCGAGACTCGAACCAATAAAAATTTTGTTTTAAATACTACCACTGTAGTGTTTATAACTGGCGATGTCTGTAGGATTTGGCCACCGCCGTTGGAGGATTAAAAAAGCCAAAAACGCGAGGGTGAATTCCTATTCTTGTATTCATTATTTCATGCTGAAACTTTAGAAATTTTTCTCAGTTAATTACTACAATAAACTACTTTATTGCGTAGTACATTTGCAACTTCAACAGACCAATATTCTACCTATAATTTATAACTTTTAGTCGGTAGTAGTTGTAGTCAAAAATGAAAACAGATACAGCCCACCAAATACGTATGTATGTACAGTCTGTTTCAAATTAATGCGATTCGAGGATATTGTGTGCCGTTACCCGACTCGCGGTGCTGTATTCTGGGTGATATACTATACTTTTTCGTACATAGTGATGCGCCTAACATTCACGTAATATCTCAATTTATACTTTTCCTATATTGATGGAATGATTGTGTATTAGAAAAACAGCATGCGGATATTTGAATTGGGAATCGACGACACGTCATTCTTTAAAATCTCGAGTATACCTAAATAGTTGCTTCTTTCTGGTTACGCACAAAAGAATGCTTGCGTAGAATTTTCATATTATATAGAAATGCTATTATTTTAATATGGTGTTGAGAATTGCTATCGTTAATAATCAAATTTGTCGTTTGATATCTTTGTATAATGGCTAAATATGAGATGCAGCTTTCTTTAAAAATAATAATTTGGGGATAAGCTCCATACAAAAATGTTTATGGAATTATATATTATGTTAAACAAGAATAATTTTGTTTGTATTTAAAACTCCGGATCAGCAGACGAAGAAAAATGCCGCGTCTTCGCGGACAAAAAAATATTTCGACAGAAGATAAAGGAAAATTAAACGCACTGCTGCAGGGAAATATAGCAATAGCAATAATATAAGCAGTATTTCATTCATAAATATTGACCCGGTTTCATTCAAATTGATTAACCGGGTGGTTAACCGGTGCGGCATAACATAGGTTTTGGTCAGTAGGTCAGTACATGAGAATATCTACTGACAAAAGATCTTACACAAAAGTTTTTCCTTTTCTGTTTACCTTAAGCCATGTGAAAAATCAACAGTGTTACTATCTTCTTCACCCTCGTATTACTTAGTACTTAGTTATTACTTATTACTTAGCATTTTGTCCGTATCTATAAATATCACAAATATACAGTTGGCGACGGAAATTTGAGGAAGAGCAGAATGCATTCGCTAACAAACGCAAGAATAATTGCTAGAGAAAGCGAATTATCGCTCATGAAGATTTGGCTAATATAAGAAATTTTATTGTCGAGCATCCATTTACTTCCACAAGAACTGTTGGCGAGCGTTTAAATTTAAATTATTCTCGGCAAACTCTATGGAGACGATTGAGAGATCCAGGCTTGCGGTGTCGACATGCTGCCCAAAAGCCAAATTTCACGCCAAGGCACACAAACTGTAGATTGGCCTTTGCTCAAACAAATATCGATCATAATGGTTTACGTGGTTTTTTCTGATGAAAAATTTTTTTCGACGGATATGGACACTCGCAAGCTTATATACCGCTTACCTAATACCTAATCAGGAGAAAAATGTGCAATGCACCCACCGTAGTGGGCGAATTTGTTTGAGTGTGTGGGGTTGGATGTCGGCAGCAGGTACCGCAGAACTTGTGAGGACTAACCCTAGAATTGATTCTGAGGAGTGTATTAATATTTTACAAACCATTATGTTGCCGAGCGTGCGAGCTGTGTATGGGAATGAATCATTTGTATGTGTACAGGATAACAGTGCTGTGCAGTCAGCCCTTTTAGTTAAACATTGGTTCGCAAATCAGCCGCAAATTACGTTATTGGACTAGCCTGCAAAATCCCCGGATCTCAATCCAATTGAGAATCTGTGGGCAGATTTGGTTAAACGGTGGGACGACTTCCGTGCGGAATACGAATTGAGAAATTCAGAGCTGTTGTATCAGCACGCAAGTCGAGTGTAGGAGAGCTATAGAGGTCAGATAATTTGCGAAAATCTTGTAGGATCCATGGAACGACATTTGGAAAACGTTCTCGGTCTTTGGTTTTTGGACAAAATATTAATTTCTCACGTTAGACTCGTTCATGCAAATATTCTTGACATGTTGAATAAGTATAGAATTGTCGCTATGCTAACACAAATTTTATAATACAATTTTAAATAATATATGCGAGTTCGAAAACCACTTTTTCTACATTTATTAACCACGAACGTATCTAGTTTTCAAGTTTACCTTCAAATACGTGCAGTTACACGATATATTTTACAATACATTATGTTCTATCGATAACGATGGGTTGATTCATAATAAATGACGACAATTACATATATTGCGTTTAAAATAATAAAAACCAATATAGCAAAAGTATCAATCGACATATTACGTGAATGTTAGGCGCCAAAAATCGTGAACTACGCATCACTATGTATGAAAAAGTATAGATCACCCACAATACAGCACCGCGAGCCGGGTAACGGCACAGAATATCCTCGATTCGCATTTAATTTGAAATAGACTGTACATTTATGTCAATAGTAAGTTGGTAAAATCTATTGATTGAAACACTTAATATTAAATTTCTGTATATTGTGCTTACTTGAACCACTAGTTTGTGCATGTCACTTACTTGACTCTGATTTAAATTTTCTGTATTTGGTTTACCTAAGCCAAGTAAAAAATTTAAATGAAATAGTACATAGGATTTTACGGTCAAGTTTAGTTGCTGAATTTTCATTGTATTAATAATATGTAGATACGTGCTATGTATGTATATGTTTGTAGATCAGCTAATGTCAATCCATAGTATGACACAATATGTTGTATTGGATTGCAAGCTACTTTAAAAATTTAATTGTAGGAAGGTACGGCATGCAAGTACAAAAAATAAAACCACCGAATGAAACAGACAAAATAAAATGTTTTATTTTCTATAGGGGAAAGAGTGGATATAGTAAACACGGTGATGAAGTAGACAAATTTAAAATCTGCAAAAGTTCTCAGTGAAAAAATTCTAAAATATTTCCGTAGATGCCGTATGATATCACTAATTGTATCATAGGTATGTTACAGATTTCTTTAAAGACGTTAGTGTTTTAGTGTGAAAAAAGTGTAAGTGTGATAGCAAGGTAAGATTTCTATTCAATCTTATTTTTACATTCCTTCCTATAATATATGTTCAAATCAATAAAATTTGCAACTTATTACTATTTAACATCGTTTCATTATTAGATCATGCACTAACTTTAAGTGTAAGATTAGTAATTTCGATAATTTTTACGTCTAACCTCAGAACTGTATTCGGTGGATGAAGGAAACACATCTCTTGGTGATGAAATAGACAGTGTCTACTTTATCCCCACCATTGATCACGGTATACGTTCTTGCAAACGCACCGCCAAAATAATATGCGTCTTTTCATTTAAATGTAATCATGTAACGCTAGGTAATGTATTATTATACATATAATTTATAATACATCTAATTTGTTAACAGAATGGGCCGATTTTATAAAAGAAAACATAATCGTGTTCCAATTTCGGAGGATATCATCAAAACGGCGATTAGGGAAGTTATCCGAGATAAGAAGAGTATTCGGGTTACTGCCGCAAAATATGCTATAAATAAATCCACACTGTTTAAACGAATCAAATTTGTAAAACACCAAAAGATCCACGTACTAATTTGATGAATCTGCTAACTCAAGCGATGATGACTTTGTAAGTATTAAAGCAACAGGGAAACATAAACATAAAAACTGTCAAATATTTACTGATGCTCAAGAATTGAAGCTCAAAGAGTATTTGCTTCGATCATCTAATATAATGTATGGATTTACATACATACACCCAAACAAGAAAGCTAGCATTTGAATATGCAAAACATACAAAATACACAGCTAAAATTATCAAAGTGATTGACCAGAATGACTGCGATGTTATGTTTTTACGTTACGATCAAAATAAGCCGTTAGTTGATGACATCTCGCAAATCAGACGTTGTGATATTGTGACGGTGTTACCAAATCCTCTTGACATGCCAGGGACCAGCAGAAGTCGACAAACATTTAGATTTAGCGTAGATTTATCTGCCTATAATATGCGTTAATAGATATAACACTATTTTATTTGCCAGTAAAATGAATAAATATTCCACCAAACACCTTTTATTTCTATTTTAGGGAATGTCTACTTTATCACACCATCAAAAATGCGTTTGTCTACTTCATCCTTTTGTTGTGGATAAAGTAGACACAATGCATAATTTTTCGTATTATATCCTTAAACAACTATTATTTAAATATTCAATACTTTTAAAAAGTTATTTACTATGGTAAAGGTCACACTTCTGTTTTAGTGTATAATTATCATTAATGTTCCTTTACCTTTCTAAATATAGCGAAATAAACAACTATTGTCTACTTTCTCCACCTTCTCCCCATATATTATAAACAAATGTTTTCATCCGCACCCAGTCATTTTCTTGGAATAAGTGGAAATGTTTCTTAATTAAAGCGAGACACTCGTTTTTCTTAGGAGCGGTTTTCGTTTTCAAATGCGATTTAAAATAACTTTCTTTTCTGTGAGTGACCATCTAATTTGGGTTGATTTTCTTATTTTATTACGCTTTACATTGGCTTGTTTTTTCGTATCGTGGGTGTTGCGGTCGTGGGACTTGCAGTCAAGTAGATTGTTAATTACTTCCAGTGGGATTTGCGGTCAATTTTATTTTCGCAGTGGGACTTGCGGTCATCTCATTGTATATGTAATAACAAAAAAAATTAATATTTTAAAATTGGTTGTAATTATATTTTAATTATTATTTGCGCAGGTAATAAGGGATATGAAATTATGTCCGATGTCACCCTATATCAGAACGCTAAGACTAGTCTGTATCAAGCAAGAAGAGAAGCGCAAGGTTATAAGAAGGTTCCAAAAGACACCACCGGAGTTATTTTCACGGAAGACATGCTTCAGTTGGACGACGGAACAACGTTTCTACTGCAAAAATTAGAAGACAAAGATAACCTTTTGGTTTTTTGCAATACCGAAGCAAAGGAAACATTAAAGTCACACAAGCGATTTTTTATGGATGGGACTTTTAAAAGCTGTGCAAAGCAATATAAACAGCTGTACACCATCCATGTCGATCTTGGAAGCTCGTCGACCGAAATAAAAATTGTTCCTGTACTTTTTGTACTTCTGTGCAATAAATCGTGCGCAACCTACACAAAACTATTCCAAATAATTAAAGAGGCAACATCCTGGAACCCTCATACTGTATCAGTGGATTTCGAGCAAGCAGCTATTACGTCTTTGAAAACAATCTACCCTACCGTCGCCATACAGGGGTGTAACTTCCACTTTAATCAGGCTTTATGGCGAAAAATCCAAGAATTGGAATTGGTTAAAGCCTACAAAGAAGACTGTGCAACCAAAAACCATCTGCGTATGTGTGCAGCATTAGCGTATATTCCAAATGGTAATATTGACGAAGGTTGGATAACAATTCAAGAAAGCGCACCAATTGACGAAAAACTTACATTATTCTACGACTACTTTGTTGAACAGTGGCTCGAAAATCCCACAATAAAGCAAGAAGAACGGAAATGCTCCGAAGCTTTACACAGAACGAAGAATGCGGTTGGAGAGTGGATTCGAAGACTAAATTCGATTGTAAATCGACCACATCCAAATCTATACGCATTGATAAAAATATTAAAAACAGAAGCCAGACATAACTCGTTTTTAATGAAACGATGTGACTTACATTTACAAGCAACGAAACGGCGCAAGGTGTACGTAAAAGTGGATGAAAGAATTGAAAAGTGTTTGGAAGGTTTTAAACAGACAAGAGATATAAAAAAATGTCTTTCAACATTGGCACACATCCCAAAATTCGAATAAGCAAAAAATTTGAAAAATATCTATGTATATAGTAGTAAATAGTATAGTTTTAGTGTGACACCGGCCGAAAACGCCAACTTTTAAACACGCCAGTATTCAACTGCCAGTCCTAAGCCTGGATTAAAGTGTGAAGGAAAGTTGCACTTTTCACTTTTTCCTACTATATAATACGTATGCAAATGTATGTCATTTTTTATACGTGCATATGCAATGAGGTGACCGCAAGTTCCACTGCATGTAATTAAAAATCTATTTGACCGCAAGTCCCACGACCGCAACTCCCACTGACTCTGTTTTTTTATAAGAATTTTTGTCGACTTCGTAAGAACTGTCATTAGAATTATCATCCAAATTTTTCTCTGAAGGAACATGCTTCGTATTATTTGTCTTTGACGTATGTGTTTCTTCTTCGCAAGGTTCTTCGATCTCCCTTTCGTCTTCCTGATGCTTTGACGTATGTTTGTTCTTCGCGGGGCCCTTCGATTTTCAATTCATCTTCCTGGTTGATTTACACGTCGTTTAAACTTTTCCCCCGTAACTCGGCGCCTTTCCCAGAATTTAGCACGATTAGCACTTTCGCTACTTTGGCTGCCTGGTAAATATCATCAGATTGTCTGAATAATTTTAACGAATAAAAGCAGTTATATACAAGATTCCAGTCATTTGTATATGTAATTAATGATTGGCTTCTACTTCTAAAAATACAAATTTCAATATCATAAATTGCTACATATTGAAAATGACACATGGAAAACATATTGCTTCACAATATTGCCCGTAAAATTCAAGATGTATTTTTTCGGTATGCCACATAAATTTGGCAATTTGTTCCATCTCGTTTTTCTCGAAATTCATTACTTGCAAAGTGGTGGCTATTTGTTTTCGGAACCTGGGACTTAGCAGTTCAGGATTTTTAGCACCACATTTTTTTCAAATTTTCTCATAATTGCTGAACCATTCATCCAACGAACTTTAGATCCAAGATTTGCAAATATGTATTTGTTGGATTCGGGCACAATATTATGGGATTTTTTGGTAGCTATGATTAAATCAACACATTCTTGCATTTTTTAGTAAAACGAATGGGCACTGGCTCGCTAACTTTTCCAAAACTATCCCGCGTTTAAAACTGTTACATAAGGTTTTCTCTATCTCAGACACAGAAAGAGTTAATTCTCTTTACCGATGAAGTGTTTCTTTGATAGGCATCAAGCTCTAAAAACTGTACTTCACCTATCCTTTTTCTATTAAAAATTAATACAAACTACAATGTGCATTCGCATAACAGTTTGTACTTAGCCTCTATATTTCTATTGTTTTCAATAATGAGGGTTTCCGGGTATTGACCGTGTCATGATTAGTAAAATATATACAGTACAAAATAAAAATAAAATGCACAAGATATACAATAAACTCGACGTTTCGCCACTAATGTAAGCGGTTTCTTCAGCAGCAAAAGAGGCTAACTGGGTGGGTGCCAGAAGGTCACGGTAACTCGACGTGTAAACCACGCTAGAGGCGAAAACCTTCTGGTAGGTGAGGGGCGTCAGAAGGTCACGGGAACTCGACGTGTCAACCACGCTACAGGCGAAAACCTTCTGACATTATAGAGACTCGGGCCGTGGAAGCCTTCGATACTATTGTTTTCAGTTCTTCGAAAGCTTCATTAGCTTTAGCGGTTACATATCGATTAAAGAGCTTAACATTTTCTGTGATCGGTACCAATTTAGGCTTCGTCCACCTTTGTTCATTTAAAATTTTATTTTACAAATTTTTGTGTGACGCCATAAGTAGTTTTTTTTAAATAACCCAAAAAAATAAACGCAAGGAACGTAATTTCTCTTTTTATCCTCATATGTTTGGATGTTTGAAATATTTTTCGGTTGTCGCCTAGTTGGTACCAGTTTATCCTTTTCATTCATTAAAATAAAATTTCCTTTTTTGCGCAAAGCAGTTACAGCGTCTCTTCTATGTTTACTTTTTACTTGCAAATTCTAGATTTTCTTCACAGATTCTTCTTCTTTATGTTTTCTTATTAAGTGCCTTCTACCTCTTCAAAACAAAAGCAGCATAAATTTCGTTCTGTATGGATATTGTTATTTGTCCATGTGCTAGGCTGAAAGCGTATAAATAAGAGAAGTAGGAGAGTCCGATTAAAAATGTTTCTAGTAAATCTCATGTTTGCAACTACATATAGGTCGAATTGGAATTTCTATACTAGGCCTAGATGATTTCTTACTGAATTTCGAATTCTCTTCAGAAGTTGGAGGTACGAAGATGCTGCCATTCGAAGTTGGTTTTCTACTGCTTGATGTTACGCTCTCACTTTCCTCTTTATTGTTCTTTACCGTGTTCTTTGCACTCTTTTCCTCATTCTCTTTTTCTTCTATATTTAATAATTTTTCATTGTTCTTTCCATAGCTATATTCAATTTGTAGGTTCTGAAATTACAAAAGGTTTTAAACTATTGAATCTGGGTATGATATAACGTAATGAAATGTATCTAGACAGAATAATTTTACGTATAATGATAAGTTTGTACTGACATTCCAATCATCGTTTGTGTTTTCGGGAGACGCCTGAAATCTATAAATATTTTCAGCACTATTTGAAATCGATACGATCTGGAATTAAATTGTTTACTTGCGCAGTTTCGAAAATATTTAAATCCTAGTAATTATAATAGTAATTTCACTTCAGGTAAAATAACTACAAATACTCAATAAAACAGTTTATTGAAATGGAATTATTATCTAACAGGACGCAAAGGTAAATAACTAAAGATCACACTATACCAATGTACTAATTGAAATATTATTATAATAATAGTTTACTTGCCTTAGTTTTCTCGCTCCATAACTACATAATATGTACACAGCTAATATCAATTAATATCAATCCGCCTTTCAGATTTAGTTAGATTTAGTTCTAATTTCAGTATTACTTCAATTGTATTTTTGTATTTGAAATTTGTTGTCGCAGAGTATTCTGTGCAAGCTGTATAACGTGAACAGATTCGTACTCGCTAACGGAAACACATATTTCGTTTGATGGCAATTTCTTGAATCGGGTGCACACCGATGTTTTAATCATGCCGTCCTTCCCCGGCTTATATGATACGGATTGCTTAAGCAATACAGATTTAAGTGTTCTGTCTAAACAAAAAACTCGAAGTGAAAAAGCGGTTATAATTGAAGAAATAAAAACGGTGTAATTGTAATCAACTTATCCAAAAAAAAA
>SMLS01019335.1:0-14411 GCA_004785975.1 Popillia japonica | reverse complement strand
CTCTTATAGTTAATCATAATTATTGATAGATTTCTTAATGATAAGAGCAACAAAAAGATTTTTTAGTGAAAATATCGCTATAAACTGGCTCATATTGCATATCAAAACCTCTTTTGATGTTTGATTATAATTGCTTTAAATATAAAGCCAACAAAGACTTGGCAACCATGCGATATTTAGTTTACCATCTTCCTCGAAGAGGCGCGCACAACTTGCGCGAAATTTCAAATTTGAAAGAATATACCGTGGTCCACACTAGATATGCCTATACTAATATGCGTTTTAGGAAGGTACTCAACTGTACATGCGCATAAACTCAATACATAGCCTTTGCCAATCGAATGTATGTAAGCCGGGTCTGTCAGACCCAGGCGCCACGACTGAAGGGTTAAGGGGCAGTTTAGATGCATGTGTTGCTACTTCCTGATTTTACACTGAACCTTTACATTAAGTACAGTAATATAATCAAGAATTAATGCCTATAATATAACGTATTCTGTAATGCTATAATTAAATTAGTAACAAACCATATATTAAACAAAAATACATACAATATACACCAAAAGAGAAAGAAACATTAGGTATAGTTGGAGAATATTTAGTCGGGACGGCTCAGCGCGGCCGCAATATTTGCTTATCGGCGGAATATTTCCGAAACGTAAACCCTGTTGAGAGATACACCCGCTTCGTGTCTAACATTGCCATTCGATTCGATGTGTCCGCATCGCAAAGAAGGGTAAATTAGTTTAGTATATGCGACCGATAGCACTATAATTAGAGGAGATTAAATGTGCATTTCATTCATTGTTATGCCTGCCAGTCGCATTTATCTTAGAATGAATTTATTCCACTAAACAGAACTTGGTGTTTATCGCAACATATTCCAACTAGTTAATTTTATTTTTTAACAAAAAGATTATAAAGGAATATTAGGTGAAATAATATTTTCGCTTTCGGCACGCTAAGGATAATAAAATTTGTACAAGTTCAATAAAAAAAAAAAAAAATGAATGTTAGGAAGTTTTAAGAAAATATGTATGTGTAGATAATAACATGAATGCTACCTATACCGGTCGTTTTGAGTCATAGGATATTTAAAGCGGGGAGGAGGTGAAGGGAGCTACGTCCCCACCAATATTGTAGAGTACACCGTACATAGACTCATACGCGTCCCCACTTCTTAGCGAATTTTCATACCCCTTACCTCTTCCGGGCTTTATTTATCCTATTTCTCAAAATGACCGGTATGTTTGATCGCAATAGCAGCGTTATATAAGTAAAACTTTTATTATGCATAGTTTCCAAATGCATGCGCATTAGTTCCTTCAGTAATTTTAAAATATATATTCACTGATTTTCGATGAAACTAAATTTATCTTTAAAAAAATGTTTCTATTAATTTAATTTATTAGCCTGCTAAACTAAGTATTAACATCGGGCAATAATAACATTTTAAAACATTATTTAAAAAGGACAATAATTACCAAATGTTTATAAAATTAGATCTACGTTTATACAAAACAGTCGATACATTGAGGAAATGTTGGTTAAATATACCTACGTATCAAATTTTCAAATTTTAATATTTTATTATTTATATATTTATATTAAACAAGCTTCTAACCTGCTTCCAAAAAATGGTCATTATCTGTATCTCATTCGCATGAATTTTATTGCAATGTCACGATCTTTGTCATTATGCCCCTCTGATTACTGAAATCTTTTGAAAATAAGAATATTAGGTGAAATTATATCTTCGCTTTCGGCAGATTAATTGTAATGTACTCTTTTTGGAATTTTTATAACAAGGTAATGTGGTTCTAGAGCAATATTGACATACAGTAGCGCTAACGCTCGTGTCGCAAACTTTTACTCGTGAAATAAAATCGCTTTTAACACTTGTATCGTAAATAACTATTTTGTAACGTTGAGAACGACTTTGAGAATATTAGGTGACTATATTTTCGCTTTCGGTAGATTAATTTTAATGTACCGTTTTTGGAATTTTTATAACAAGTAATGTTATTCTAGAGCAATATTGACATACAGTAGCATAATGCGAATATTTCTGAAGACGGAATCTTATTGAGAAATGAATGTTTTTTTGTGAGGTTGTCATTTGTGAACTAGTTGGAATGTGCGTATAAATATACAAGTACATGTAGAGAGGCTTTTATACAAATCTTAATTATTGATGCTTAAGTGGTGATATGAACCTCGTATGAATATACTCGCTGTTAAAAATTCGACCGTAGACTTTACGTGATCGTTTATGAGATAATAATGTGAGTGAAATATTTAAGATCCATTAGTTTATTTATCGCATCAGGTCGATTACTTACTGTAAAAGATAATATTTCAAAATCGCACAGCCTTTTTTTCAATTGTCTGTAATAATGACATTATTGCGATCTCAAAGAGCAACAAAAATTCAATATATTTTTGGGAGCTTAAGATATACGTTTAATTTCTGAGAAAATCTGGTATGAAAAAGGCTCACACTATTGTCATAAACGATCACGTAAAATCTACGGTCGAACAGCGCGTATATTGATACAGGTTCATATCACCACTTAAGCATCAATGATTAAGATTTGTATAAAATCCAATCTATCTTTATTTGTATACCTATTTATATGCACATTGCAACTACAGTAAAACCTGTGACTAGCGGCCACTAAAAAAATCAAAATTGTTGGCCGATATTCAAAGATGTCCGCAAAAGACAGGGGATGGATATTATTCACGCCAAATTCCAAGCAAATATTTTCACATGATACTATTATTTTTTTTTAGAAATAAAATTCATGTGGACATTATTTTAAGTGATTTTATTTAAACTCAAAATAGAGAATACGGAGACACATATGTATGTAAGTGAACTAAATCTGTATACATTTTGTCATAAGATCTGATGTCATCCAAGCCTTTTTGTTATGCACCCATGCTAAAGGTAATTTGTCGATATGATTTCCCTTAAAACGCCGAGGATTTGTACTTTTTCCATTAACTAAAGGGTTTTTTTGTCGCCTTCCGTATTTACGCAGAATAAAGTAGTTAACCATTGTTTAGCTAATTTGTTGCCATTGCATTTATCGTATTTTAATGCAAAAGTTTTATTTGGCATGGCGCGATAGTACAGACCTGTTTCATCTACATTAAATATATCCTTCGGGAATAATACTTTAAAATTTATGGTAATTTATATTTCCATGCTTCTACATCTTCCAAATTTACATCAGCGGACTCACCACAAATTGATTTAAAAGTGATATTGTGCCTTCGACAGAAACATTCTACCAACCATTTGAAGCAGCAAAATTCTCAATGTTTAAATTTCTTGCTGTCTCTAGCGCCTTTTGTTTAATCAATGATCCATATATGAGAATGTTTTTATTTGTAGCCATGCAGAACCACTTATACACAACTTGATCCACTGCTACTCCACCGGTTTTAGAGAATTTTCGTTTCTGATTCAAATTGATAGCTTATTCATACATCCTTTTAATATCACTTTTGTTTTTTACGATATCGTTAAGTTGAGTTTTTCCAAATCCGAATTTTTCGGCTAACTTCCGCAACCTTAAATTATATTTGTCACTCTCCTCGATGACATCAATTTTGTCTTTCAGTGACGAACTTTTCCTTTTTAACGACATATTCAAACACGTTATGAACACAATAATAAACTTAAACTGATCAAATGAACAGGCGTTTTCGGAAACTTCTACAATCAGCTGCTGTTGTAAAATAATTCTATCTTGTTTAATTACAACTAACAATAAACTCTTACAAGTAAATTCTGTCACCTTCTTTAGACTGAACAACAAATACGTGAGGTTTAAAATTTTCGATACGGACGACGACCGTTATTGGGAGGTAAATTATATTGCTTTGTAAGGGCGGCCGGTATTGCAAGGTTTGTATATATGGAAATACTCGTATAGTAGATTTTTGCAATGTTATAGCTGGCCGTTATCACAGGTGGCCGATATATACAGGTGGCCGATATATACAGGTGTCCGTTAACACAGGGCAAGCAAAGTCAAATGACAACCTCACAAAAAACATTTATTTCTCAATAGGATTCCGTCTTCAGAAATATTCGCATTATGTTACTGTATGTCAATATTGCTGTAGAACGACATTACGTTGTTATAACAATTCCAAAAATAATCCATTAAAATTAATGTGCCGAAAGCGAAAATATAATTGCACCTAATATTCTTATTTGCTATAGATTTCAGTAAACAGACGGGCATCATGACAAAGATCGTGAAAATGCAATAAAACTCTTGTGAATAAAATACAGATGATGACCAATTCTTGGAAACAGTTTAGAAGCTTGTTTAACTCTATAAATTTGAAAATTTGATAGTATATTTAACCAAAATTTCCTCATTGCAACGACTAGTTTGCATAAACGTAGATCTAATTTTATGAATATTTGATAATTATTGTCCTTTTTAAATAATGTTTTAAAATGTTATTATTGCCCAAAGTTAATATTTAGTTTAGCAGACTAATAAATTAAATTTAGAGAAACATTTTCTAAGATAAATTTAGTTTCGTCTAATCAGTGAATATACACCTATATTTTAAAAATTGCTGAAAGAAACAAATGCGCATGTATTTGGAAACTATGCATAATAAAAGTTTTACTTATATAACGCTGCTATTGCCATCAAACATATAGGTAGCATTCATATTATTATCTACACATACATATTTTCTTAATAACTATAAATAAAAATGAATGTTTTGTTAAAAATGGAAGTTTCCTAACATTCATTTTTATTTTTTTTTATTGAACTTGTACAAATTTTATTATCCCTAACGTGCCGAAAGCGAAAATATGGCTTACGGTAAGTTCTTGATGCAGTTACATATGGTAGGGAGGAAACTTATTCTACTGAAGACACTTTCCAACGAATGATTTCTTTAATGATAGATCTTTACTTAATTTTCTTAGACTAATTTGTGGATTTTATACCACTGAAAGACAGATCGCCAGTTGATTTCCTTCATTTAAAACCTATGGCTTCCAGTATGATTCAAATCTTTCTTTTAGTGCTTGCAGCATTCTCTTATCAGGATGTATATTGTTTGGATCCTTTTGCGCATACACTCTTGAAGTCAAAAGGCAGTTCCCAAAACATTCACCAATAACGTAGACCATGTTTACTAACTCTTGACGAGAGTATTTCATTGTGGTTCACAAACAGCAATATTATTTGCTAGGGTGTAGTAACTCGATGTTTATTAAAGCCCAATTCACACATATTGGGTCGTGCATAGACCGTGCGCGGACGACTTTTCTATATATATTATATGAAGACGCACGGTCGCAGTCTAGTCGGTGCACAGTCCCATAGGTGTGAATTAGAAGCGGTCGCCTTCATATAATTTATATGGAAAAGTCGTTTTTGCGATTTAGAATAACACGACACGGTCCGCGCACGGTCTATGCACGACCCTATATGTGTGAATTGGGTTTTAGCCAACGCGAGAATTCACAATCGCCTACTTAACTGGAACCATGACAACAAATCCAAAACGCGCAGTAACTACGCATTTTCTTATTTGTGACACTTCAATTCTAATAGTTTTTCAAAACAATATACCCCAATGCTTTTTATGACACAATAGCACACGTTAATAATATTACAAGAGGAAATATTTCTTGGGATTGTTTTTCAACAGTCTGTAATTGAATTTACAGTTCTAGACACAAACTTGTAGGTATACATGCACTTGTTAGCACAAGTGTTTTGAAACGACCTGATAACTACATATTTTAACTCACAGACACTAGACATCGAGTGGATGTCAACCTTACTAAATCTGTACAAAGTTGTCTCCTCAAACAGGTAAAAAGTGGTAATTTACAACGATTTCAATTGTAGTTCTCATAAGACACTCCAACCAAATTACACATGTACCTACCCATAAAGATTCTGTACTGTAACATTTACAGGACCTTGAGCAGAGATTGAATTATTGTCATTGCTTTAACGAAATATTTACTGAAGAAGACTTGAATGGTACTTTTCGGATAGAGTTTCCATTTGTCCGAATATATCAACACTCAATACTACCGTACCTGGTCCATAGAGAATCCACATATTTTAGTTGAAACTGCATCATATCCAAGTCTGCACTTACAGTACAAAAAACTGTTAATTATTTGCAAGAATATTATGATGAATGATTGATTAGTCCAAATAAGCCGATTTACCTGTCTTACTGACACCCACTATTCACACTTTACAATTTAAAATTTTCGATAACAAGCCCATTGTAGCGCCATCAAATTCAAGCTTGCATATTAAATAAAATTACGATCGAATACTATGTACATACATACACACCTAACTTTTTTTAATAGTATATCTATGCAAACCATTTTCTCTTTTAAATATTATAGACATTATCAAAACACAATCTACAAAAGTCACACGTTAGATATTGTTTTATTGAATTTTGGAAAATAGTACAGTCGGAAAAAAATGAGAAGTTTTGACGGATGTTCTTCAATAAATGTAATATATTTTGTAGTGATTTCTTACATAATCTCTGGTTACCATATATTTTTAGATGAGTATATTCAGTTCAATTACATTAATACAGTTGAGCGTAGATTTTCATGACAGTTGTTCACTGCGTTGAGGTCTTTCGGATATATGGCGTAGAAAAGAAGGTTTCTAAAGAGTGACTGTTTAGAAATCTATTTTGTTTCTAAAGACTGACTTTTTAGAAATCCTCTTCGTTTCTAAAGACTAACTTTTGACACATTTATATTTAATTTTAAACTTCTTATTTAAAACACTATTCACTATCGCCCAAACACTTTGATAATTGCCAACGCGTTTCGACAGCAATGCTACATTATCAAGACGATAATAGTATTTAATAATAATATGTATTTATTATCGCCTCGATAATGTAGCACCTTTAGGACAAATTTTTCTACGCGACAATACCCTAAAGACCGCAACGCAAAAAATCTTTTCAACTATATTAATGTAATTGCACTAAATATACTCATCTAAAAATACTTATATGGTAACCAGAAATAATGTAAGAATTCATTAGAAAGCAAAATATATTACGTTTATTGAAGAAGATCCGTCAAAACTTTATCACATTCACTTTATCACTTCGCGGAACCAAGACATCCAGCGATTATTTGTTCTTATGTAATTTAAATATTTTTAGGAACGTTTGTGCCATCCTGCGTGCCTTGTTTCGCAACTTCTACGGATTCCATAGTAGCTGTCCTCAAAATGTTGCTTAGTGATGTAAAATCTATCAGCATTTATTGTTCTGAATATGTGACAGAGGCAAATTATGTGGTTCAGTTCTATCAACATCGCAGCGCCGCGCTTGCTAAGCGTCTTTTAAGTGATAAGAAAACGACGCTGTTTCCTTTTGATGTCACTATTGACTGGATTAACAGTACAACGTCGAGAATGCAGGTTTGTATTATACAAGTAACAGTAACTGACGCAAACTCTGTTCGATGAACACTTCACTAAGCACACTAAAATTAAGAGAATCGATAAAATAACTAGACTGCCTCTCACTCGACTTTTAAGATCTACTTATTTAGTATTACGTATGTTTATTCAAAATTTTTCACATACCGTTTGCTATTTAGCAATTTCAAATTTAAATTTATGCAATCAAGTTACAGGATTTTTGAGAGCTCGAAGAAATTTGTGATACAAAATCCTGACCAAACAGGTCAATCATTGTTTTGAATTATAATTTGAAGACCAACAGAATTTAGGAGATTCTAAGGAAATAATGTTCTAAGACGTTTATGTATTTGGAAAAATGTTTACAGCGGAAGTATAGTGTTAGTGTTATATGTATGTGTGTGTTAGAATTCGCTTATTTGCCGAAATAAATACTCATTTCGCGATATGAGTAAAGTGAAATGTTCAGTTGTCGACAATATGCTCTATTTCGGCATTTGCGTAAGTTAATCTATATATTTTTCACAAACTGAGCAATCAGTAGTTGCTGAATAATGCGCAGTTCCCGATGTATTGCGTTATTTTTCCTTGCTGTTTTTTTTTAAGTTTCAGAAAAAAGAAACATTAACTTTTCAGAAACAGAAACTAACAAAAATATTAGATATAACCAATTTATTACAACAGGAGGAACTACCATGGCATTTGCTGTTACATTTGATGTTGCTTGAAATATATTTGCATTTCTTATTTTGACATTGCTTTTTGCAATTGCCTTTTTTGTTTTCAAAGGTCGTAGAAATACAAATTTGGTTAGGTGTCCTTGGTAATTTAAAATGAACTTAAATTCTCTTTTCCGGATTGCGTATCTATGAGATATACTTGACCTCTTTTGTTAAATTCTTTAGAAAGTAATGGCTTTGTAACCGATCCTTTCTTCTTAAGATTCTTCTTTAGCTAATATTGTAAATATAGTTTCAGATATTCCTTAATACTACTTCTACTAATATTGCAATATGTTTATATCTATTTCCTTTGCCATGTCGAGTGTTCTTTTGTGGCCAATGTCTTGATGTACCTTTTCGAGAATATTATATAATTGTAAGACTGTTACGTAATATTTTATAACCTCTGATTCATCATGCCTCTTATGTATTAACTTTTTCAGTCCTCCAATGCTGTACCTCAAATCTGTTTAATCTATGGAAGTTAATTTTTCATTATTGATTTTCTTCGAAATACTGTTTTTACTTCATTTATAATTTCTTTATATTTTTCTTCAGTTAAAGGCGAAGTGAAATTATTGTTGGATTTCTCAATGGAATAAATCTGGAATAGAATAAATTGATTTTTAAACGAATTAAAAGTATTATAATTGCCTAGAAGTGGAAATAAGTATCGGCAACATAAGATTTCTCAAAATGCAATGACACTTTCTTATAGAATTCAAATTAATTTACGGATGAATGCACTGCGTCGCTCATGTTTATTAAACTTATAGTTAACACACAAGACAGGCACTATTGTTGTTTATTAGATTTCAGTTAAAAATGACAAGCTGAGACTTGCAGAAAATGATGGTGAACGGAAATGATACAACATATCGGGCACTGCGCAAATTCGGCCTTTGAGTAAGTACGAATTGCTCAGTTCACGAAAGGTGTAATTCAACTTAAGCATATGCCGAAATAAAACATATTTCCGGCAACTGATCGTTGAACTTTACTCATATCGCGAAATGAGTATTTATTTCGGCAAATGAGCGAATTCGGCATCTGAGTCTATATGTATGTCTTATGATTCAAATCAATGAATGGCTCGATACAACTGCAATCGAACTTTGAATGACAATATTGAAACGAAATCAAATTGCGAGCTGTCATGTAGAACGGAATTAGGTTTATCATTAGACGATGTATTGAAGATTGTGTAATATATACAGGAATACCCCGCTTCGTGCGGTCCCAAATAGTGCGTAATTCGCAATAGTACGGTTAGGTAAATGCAACCATACTCCGTAATAGTACGGCCTTGATTCGCAATAGTACGGTTTTCACAGAATCGCTATCGGCGCTTTCCCGTTCTCTGCTTCTTCTATGTAATGTAATATGCTCTTCTCGTATAGTGCGGATTCGTATAGTACCGCGATTTTATCGAACCATCTAACAGTACTATACGGGGTATTCCTGTACTGTCAAGCAGGTGTATCAAAGTAATTATTAAACTAACCACAAAAGCTGGCATTTTATAATAGAACTTTATTTGACAATTCTGATGCAAACACAACTCTTATTTGACATCGCTATGACATGTATCTATTTTTCAATATCGGTAAATACAACTATGAACTTTAAGATACATACATAAATTACATACATATTATATATTTCCTCTTCTAAATTTAGACCATCAGGTTTTTTAATTAAACGCCCTGTTCTGGTTATAATACAACGTTTAGCGATATTGGGAACATTAGTAATACATTTGTTTGTTAATCGGCAGAATGTTCTACAGGCGTTACATGGCCATTATCTGCATTATCACTACTTCCCGAGTCATTTGGAGAATAGGAATTTTTGGAATCATTTAGAAATTTGTTAAAGGATTGTCTAGTATCAATTCTATCCCGTCTTAATATTTTTCCATCCTTGATCATGTATGACCTAGGGCTTGGGTGTTCTCTTATTACTTTTCCGATTCCCGTTGCTTATGTAGATGATTATGCTTTGTAACGTTAGTTTTAGATTCTAAAGGCTTTAAATCTCTGGCGGATTTGTTAAAATATGTTTTGTTGATAGGTTGTCAACTTTAGTTTCTCTTGCGCAACTCTTACGAGTTTTTAGTCGGGCTGTAATTTTGCCGGTTACCTCAGGGTACACCCTATATATACAGCGTGTCCCAAAACGTTTTATACAAATGGGGAAAAAGTTTATCGTACAGTGGGGCTCGGGGTGGTTCACATAGAGTGCATAATTTCAAAATTAAAGAGTATAATACAAACGCTTACGCAATCTTTATAAGTTTCACCGACATACTGTTCCAGACAGATAGTGTTCATTGTACAGTTTGTTACTTGAGGCGCGATTTTGAGGCGCGCCACAAAATCTAATGCAATTTATTATTAAATTTAACACATGCCTAATTTTTGTTACCTGTTCATTGTGTTGTTGAATTGCTTTTCTATATGATGAATCTAAAACAATCTGAATGTTATTTTTTCCTAATTTCTTAGACTAAATATATTTTTGAAATGCCCTTCGGAATTTTTATATTTCATAATTTCAGCACTAAGATGAATTAAGTCTCTTATTCCGTTCTTTGACCAAGACGGCTCACCACCAACCAAATACCCGGAAAACAAAACAAAGTATTTTTAATTTCACACCCACAAATCCAGTCATTTTTCTGATAAATATCCATTTTCAATTTTGTTATAACCTCTTTACCTTTAACAGATTGTTTATTTTCTAAACATAATTGAGACATCGGCCGTTTACCGATTTTTTTGTGCGATTTTTGTCATCATACGTAAATCGCGAAAACGCGTTACTGTGTATTACAGAGACGAAATTCATCTTACAACGGCGGTGAGCAGATAGGAGATCTTGCTCACACGCTATGTATTATACGATATGGAAGAAGAACAAAATACAGTTCTCACCACCTTTAATATAATGTTAATGTCTTAACGGAGAGGCTTTGCTCATTATAGATATCTGTAACGACGATCGGTGCATGTAGATTGTTACACGCGCCGCATCATATTGCGACATCTAGCGCGATTTGTAAATAATAAATTCCTCTAGTTACAATATCGGTATCTGCCGTTACCGACTTATCATTTTTTAACAAATTGGCGGCCATGTTCCTGGTCAATAACTATGAATACGTAATAAATAAATACTTTCACAGTTAATCGGCGCTTGGTTTGTTTTGTTTCAAAAGTCCAGGAGGTGTAATTGCTCACTTGCTCTCATTAAAATGCCACCACTGTTTCACAAAAAAATATTTTTGATAAAAAGCTCTGTATGACTTATAGATCAATAATTAAGTACAAAATTTTTAAAACATTGGCTAGAATACAGAGAAAATTAAAATCAAGATTTGGAGTGATAGTAAAATACATTCAAACTATGGTGGACTTTCCACGACCGATATCATCACGGCAGTTTCAATATCTTCATTTCGGTTTCATGCTTGATGATTTTTTTTCTAAATTTGTTTTTAACACCCCCAGAACTCTTGAATCTATTTATTACATAACTGACAGTTGTAAAATGTATTCTTTCATCGAGGTGTCGATTATTAAAATTTTCTGTTGCTTCCCTACATGTTTGATAATTTTCTCCAACAATAAGAACAATTTCAATTTTATCGTCAATACTCAATTTACTGGCATTTCTCTAATTATTGCAAACACACACTGATGTAACATTTGACACTTGTTGAAAGTTGTTAGATA
The DNA here is from genome assembly GCA_004785975.1 of Popillia japonica. Lineage (NCBI taxonomy): Eukaryota > Metazoa > Arthropoda > Insecta > Coleoptera > Scarabaeidae > Popillia > Popillia japonica. The sequence continues at coordinate 2,471 of SMLS01019335.1, read as the reverse complement.
TTCGAAAGAACTCTATAAAGAAGGTGTGTAAAAAACACAAAATCAGGCGCTTATTATGAATGAGATCTTACGATGTTTCGTACAGCGCATCAATCTAACAATTGCTGAGGTGTTTATTGAAATATCTTTTAATTTTTATTTACAAGTGCGCATAATTTTTTGCAACGTAATAAGAATTTCAATGAACAGTTTGTTGTCCACTACAGTTTGACCGTATTTTACTCTCACTCCAAATTATTATTTTGATTTTCCCTGTATTCCAGCCAATATTTTAAAAATTTTGTACTTAATTATGAATCTACAAGTCATGCAGAGCTTATGTATATATTTTTTTGGAAATGTGAGATAAACTTTTTCTCCATTTGTATAAAACTTTTTGGTACACACTGTATATATATCCATGAAAAATAACACTTATCTCTATATATCTTTTTTTGCTAAGCTGCACCACTACTGAGATATTCAACCCTAAACATAGTTGGCTAGGTGGTTTTTCAAATAAAATTATGTATTTCTTTCATCCAATTTTAAGGTGTGTAGTTTTTTTGCTCTCCAATAAGTGTTTACTTATTCCTTGGACCTTAAGTGAGAAAAATGTACTCGTAATGGATTTCCATAAAATGCTCTGTTTCCGAGAAAAAATAAATTGAACGCAAATAGGAAACATTTTATGTATTAAAATCTATTTGAAAGAAATTAAATAATTAATAATTTATAGAATTTATGGAACAAATAAATCAAATACCTGTAATCACAACAAATACAAACAAAATAATATGTAATTAAAACGGGAAAACTTATTATTACGGAGATTATAATAGCTTATAATTTCGAAATAATAATTTGATAGTTCTATCAATCGTTCTATTCCTATGACGTATTTACATAACTTTATCACAACATCCCAAGATATTTGATATGTATTGCCGTAAATAACACTACACATTCGTTTATTATTTATTTATTAAAATAGAAAATAACGTAGACCTACAGAACTTCTTAAATGAATGAAACACAAAACGACCAAGACGCTTGCAGCCATTCTCGCGAATCATGTATGTTGCGCACATGCGCTTTTCAATGCATGCATATAATGTAAATACATAACAATATTGAAATAAAAGTTACCTATTTTCGTTAATTGCGTCATAATTGTATTAAAAAAAACCACCTAGGGTTGAATATCTCAGCAGTGGTGCACCCTAGCAAAAAAATATATGGACATACAGTGTTATTTTTACATAAACTTTATGTATCTGAGATATTGCCCACATATTCATGGACACCCTGTAGTATAGTTGGTCTCTCGGGTATTTCTCCGCGTGTCTGAACGGCTCCCACAAGAAGAACCATTGGGTTTAAAGCTTGACGTTTCGACGACATCTCATTCGTCATTATCTGAAGTCTAAAGTTTGTGCTGCCTGCGCTGTAATCGAGTGTGCGATCGGTTATATCACTCATGTCCTCCTCTCGCCGCTGCAATGGACCGTCAGTTGGCGTTTGATTGCCGGACCGTGGACGCTGCACGGCTACGGGTAACGGGACCTCTGCTGTTGTCTCGTTGCATGTCAATGCTAGCCATCCTACGTACTACTGTGTTTGTCCGAATCGTATATATATATATACAGTGGAATCAGCTCATCAAAGGAAATCTGGAAATTGAAAAAAATGGGGTGTTTTATTAAAAAAAAATGATGATGTGATCAGACGAAGTTGGATCAGCCTGTATATTAGATTATAATTAAAAAAAACAGTAAATTAAAATCAAAAATCGACCTGTTTCGGGAATTTCTAATATTAGTGTTTATTTAGCTAATAATGAATTTATGCGTTACCTTATGGACGCACTATATACAGCGTTAGTAAAAAGTCCCGGAACGGTCGACCGTTTTCTTGTGAATAAAAATAAACATCTTAATACTTCCTGAACGTAGTTTTTTATTTTGCATTCAAAAGTGTTAAAAAAATCTGGGCGTTCCGTTTAAAAAAAAAGTTGGACGTATTGCCGATTAAACCGGAAGTGAAAAAAATATAAACTGTATTGCATAAAATGCATTTATATTAACTATACTCCCATACCAAATTTCAGAAATCATAATTTTCAAATAACAGTTATTCGACCGTTCCGGGACTTTTTACTAACGCTGTATAGTTTACAATTCGATTGAATTTTTTTCAAAATCTGAAGTGTTAACACATTAACTTCAGCGCCTGTGTTCAATTTAAATAGGTAACACATTTCGTCGTTTAATAATTACCACTTGTGTCTATACCGTTTCCTCTCTAACTGCCTCACTGATTACCGAGCAGATTGCTTTTACAGAATCCGCATAAAGTTCATTATCCGTTCCACTGTCATTACCTACCTTTAGCCGCTATTTCACGTGTTGCCTTTTTTTTGTTCTTTATCTTTTTTAATTCAACATTTATTTTACAACACTATTATGTTATTAACTGTTTTAATTTAACAT
>SMLS01019322.1:0-12346 GCA_004785975.1 Popillia japonica | reverse complement strand
CTGCACACAACATCCTCGATTCGCATTTAATTTGAAACAGACTGTACTACAATGTTATCATCCTCTTCGTGAAGTAGTTCCTCTATTTGCTGCTCGTCGTTTAGTAGCTCATTAAAATGCTTTCTCCATACTCATGTCTTTATTAGGTCAGTTATTTATTTCAGCGAGAGATACGTAATATGAAAGTCAATTGTATCCGTTCGCATTCCCATCGCGTATCTTATTACATACTTTGGTAAAATGAAAATTTAGAAGTGGAAAATTATGGTTCGGAAAAACTAATTTCTCTACATTTTCAGGTAGTACTCCTCCAGTTTACTCCTTTTTTTCTCATTCATGGGCCAGCCGAATCCTTTTGCCTAATATTCGGCTATTCGGCGATGAAGTCCGCAGAATATTCGGTATTCGGTCTAAAAAATAGTTAATTATTAGTATTATTACTAGTGTATCCGGAAAACATGAAATAAAGAAATCAATTTAGAACTTTTAAGGAAGACAAAATTTTGGTATAAATATTTTTATTTTGATTTGCAAAACTGTGAAGTCACGTTTAGGGCAGTCGATCTAGAATCTGCTGCTTCGCATTGCTATGGGTCAGAAAGTTAATTTGTTAAAATTACAGTATCGTTCTGTTCTGAGGTCTCTATATTTTAGACAAACAAACTGTTGCAGCAACAGGTATTTGCAGAAAATGTAGAGAAAGCATTTTCTTGGCACAGCTGAGAGATTCGAAAAGGAAAAGTGATTGTACAACATTTATCAAAGAAATTATAAAAGAAATACCAGATAAAGAGAAAATTAAACGGTGGTAGGTAGTGAAGTTGAAGAAAGCATTACGTGTGATTTAAACAGGTTGCACATGAAAGCAGCGAGCGAAAAAGAACTAATTTTATTTCATTACGAGACATAAATTTCTAAAAAGCTGTGCGTCTTTAGATTCTTGTAACATTCACAATAAAGATCGGCCGAATCTTACATAAAAATATGGAACATTTTCTATCGAAGGACGGGAAAGCTCAATGACCATAACTTGCTAGTAGTAGTAGTATTGGGCCTTATATCGTTATGGATTTTTTTTTTCATGATGTAGATTATTGTACTTTACATTTACAATGTGAAGTACAACCTAATCAAAGTTGAATCCTCTAGTTATCTTTAGTTTAACTAGCGTGTTTGTATGGTCCAGAACTTGGGGACAATAATTTACTATGATTTCCAGAAAGGCTTGAGCGCGCATGAGTCTGAGGTAAGTTTAAAATCGGCATTTAGGGACCTCGCACCATCTTTGGCTACTGTTCATAGATGGTATAAACATTTTGAACAAGGTTGCAAGGCGGTGGTATATAGAAAAGGAGCTGGTCCTCCTTTAACTGCTGTTAACTCCGAAAACATTGCTGCGGCGAAGAAGATGGTGGAAGAGGATAACCGCATTACCTATTCAATGATAGAGTCCAATCTGAAGATTGGATCCTTGCCAGTGAGATCAATATTGCACGATCATTTCCATTTGAAAAAGGCTGTAACTCAGTTTATACGCCATCATCTGACAGTTTTACAAAAAGCAGAGAGTGTTAGAATTTGCGAATAAACTGTAGATATTTTGGATGCGGAAGGCTATCAAATTATTTCTCAAATTGTAACTGGCGATGAGACGTACACACATACCGATTTTTGATGTTCCCACTCGCCAAGAAAGCCGAGTCTGAATACATGAAAATGAGGAAACCCCTTCGATGGTGGAAAAACAACGAACAATCAAAAAAGTTATGAACGCAGTATTTTTTAACAATACGATGGCCGCAATTAAATTGGAAGATCAGGGGACAGTTACCGCTAAATGGTATGTTGAAAATTGTTTACTGTAGTCAGTAAAGTTTCAAGAAAGGGAATCATGTTGCAGCATGAAAATGTGTCGTCCCGTATAGCATGTACAACTGTTCAGTATTTCGCGGAAAACAAAATTGAAATCATAAAACATCCTCCTTTCGCACCGGTTTTGGCGACGTGCGACTTCTGGCTATTTTTTGAGCTAGAAAAAGAGATTTACATCGCTGTTAAGTGTTTGTCTGATAATATCATTGGAGACAGGTGGTTGAGCGTTTTTAAAGTGTGGATGGAGAAAATGGTTAAGTGTATTATTGCAAATGACAATTACTTTGAAGATATTTAAAATTCTAAAATTTTGTATCATTTGTTCTATTCTCAATATTTCTCGTTTGCCCCTCGTATATGTGTATTAATATTATCGGTTGACATTTATCAACTCGCCATAAAAAATAAAATAAAAAATAATTGGTAATATTGAAACAGATTAAGAACAGGAACACAATACTCATCTGGTTAAATTCCTCGTGAAATAAAAAATTAAATTTAAAATTTGTGAAAGTGATTTATAATTAGTATATGTAATTTTATGACCTTTTTTAACTTATCTTATTATCCAGATAGTTTTTCCACTTTTTAGGTCAATTATAACACTGCAATTCGAACAAAGATCAAATTTATTCCAAAACCTTTACAATATATACAATCTGGTTTTCGTTACAACTTCGTCAGTGGAATACAATTGACATTTATTTCGTGTCAAATTATAAATAAATAACTAGCCATGCCTATCAACAAAATTATCTACAGATAAAGAAATTCAGTGGAGAGTAAAGGTTGTTACGAAGAGTAACACGTGTTGAAAGTGATACGTAGAAAAGCTAAGTTGTGGATTGTAAAATAGTGAAGGAAAGGTAGAAGTGGATAAATAAGAACAGGAGAAATATAAAGAACTCTAATATTCCATCGAGGTGAGCAAAATAAGAGATATCAAGGAATATATATAGAGATATAAACACATAACCTCTAAAACGTACGAAGGAAGAGCGAGTATTCGAGACAGCTAGTGCTGCCATCTAGGAGGTAATAGCGGCGGTTCGGGGCTTTGGCTAGCGTCTGTGTGGGTTTGGCACCGAACTGAGTAGGGGTCAAACGTAACTGCATTTACGACGCCGGAGATATCGGGAACGCTTTCCTCCATGAGTAAAGAGACCGAAAAAAGGAAATTCGGCGATACGAGGTTTGAAGAAGAGGGACAGGCATTTCAAAAGAGCAAGGTAACGCCGCGATCACCGCCACGTAAAAACATTGAAATGGAGGAAATGCTGCAAGCGCTGAAGGGGATGCGGGCTGAACTGAACGCAGGATTTGAATCAACAAAATTACAAAACGAAAAATTAGTCAAGGAAATAGAAAATATCAGGAAAGAACTGCAGGAAGCTAGAGACGAAATGAAGGAAAAATAGGACATCTGGAGAGCGGAAAGGAGAACACTGACAGAAAAAATAGAAGTTGGAGAATAAAATGGAGTCGCAGGAGAGAAGAGAAAGAAAGTGCAATATTGTAATTAAAAACAAGGACTGGCGTCAAAACGACAAGAAGAATGCTGTTAAAGACTTTATCAGAGAGGAATTACATGTAGACGTAGAAATAAACGAAGCTTACGAACTGAAAAACAAAGTAATGATAGTAAAACTAAGAGACTGGGAACAGAAAAAGTTAGTAATGATAAATAAAAGATATTTGCAAGGAAAGGACATTTATATAGAGAGTGACATGACTAAGAAGGAGAGAGATATACAGAGCGAATTAAGAAAAATAGCAAAGGATGAAAAAAGCAAAGGAAATACCGTAAAGATAGGATACCAAAAGATCAAAATAAATAGTAAACTATACAAGTGGGAAGAAATATGGAGGCTAAAATCAAAAAACTGAAAAACAAAAATGAAAGGGTGGAACAAATTATGACGACAGTAGCGATGAAAAAGGACAAATGTAAAAAAAGGACTATAATAAAAAATAAAGGCAGAGCAAATAGAAGAAAACAAGGAGCAAGAATAGGAACATGGAATGTGAAATCACTGTTAAGGGCGGGAAAAATGGCAGAAGTAGCACAAGAAATGACAAAATATAGATATATTAGCACTACAGGAAGTAAGATGGAGGGGCGAAGGTAGAATAGATAAAGAAGGGTATACGATGTTTTATGGAGGAGATGAGAAGCAGGGAAGGAATGGCACCGGGTTTATGATTAATAAAGCAATTAGAGAACAAGTAATAGAGTTTAGAAAAATTAACGGAAGAATATCATTGCTAAGAATAAAAAACAAAATAGCGAACTTAACACTTATAAATGTGTATTCGCTAACTGAAGATGCAGATGAAGAAAACAAAAATACATTCTATGAAGAATTGGAGAAAGTATGTAGGGATATAAATAATCACGATACGCTGTTGTTGCTGGGAGACTTCAATGCGAAAGTTGGAAGGGAGGATTACCTTAGCATTGTTGCCGGCAAGCACACAATACACGAAATAATCAATGATAATGGGCATAGGATGTGCAACTTGGCGGAGGAGATGAACATGCACATAATGAGCACCATGTTTGAACATAGAAAGGAGCACAAGGTAACATGGTTACTTCCCGGGAAAAACACAGGCAATCAGATCGACCACATACTGATAAATAAGAAAAGAGCAAAAATGATTCGGGACGTACGTTCATTCAGAGGCGCCAATGCAGACTCAGATCATATATTGGTAATAGCTAATATGAGCCTGAGAAAAATTGAAGGAAAATTAAAGAAAACAATAAGGATAAACTGGAAGTTGCAAGAATTCAATACAGAAGGAACGAGAAGGAAGTATGAAGAGCAACTGAATCAGCAGTTAGTTAAAAGAAAAGAGACTAACAATATTGAAGCAGAATGGATAAATATTAAGGAAAGTATAATAGAGTCTGCAGAATCAGTACTAGGAAGGAAGAGTATAAAAAGAAATAAAGAATGGATCGATGAAGAGTGTAAGGATGCAATAAAGTATAAAAACGAAGCAAGGCTAGAAAACGGGACAACAAGAAGACCATGAACATTACAAGGTAAAAAGGAAAGAATGTACAAAACTAATTCAGCGCAAAAGAAGATTTTGGATAGATAACCTCATGACAGAAATTGAAAATGACAATAGCAACAATACAAAACTATACCAAAGTATAAAAAGGCAGAGCAGGAAAAGAACAACAGCAAATATTGAAAAAGAAGAATGGGAAGAATACTTTAAATCCGCTATGGCAACAGGGGAAGAAGAAAATGAAGAAGTCAACACGGAAGGCATCAATGAAGAGGCGAGCACTAGTGAATTACCATCTCAAGAGGAATGCTTCGGCGCAATTAACAAGATGAAACAGAGTAAAGGGGCAGGACCTGATAATATATGCAGTGAATTAATCAAAAAAGGAGGAAGCGAAGTTAAACAAAGAATCTATAGGTTAGTAGTACATATATGGCAAACAGAAGAAATACCCGAAGAGTGGAAGTCTGGGCTGATAGTACCGATTCTGAAAAAAGGAGACCCGAGAGAATGCGCCAATTATCGAGGAATTACTCTGGTTAATGTCAGCTACAAAATCTTAACAAGCATACTGTTGGAAAGGATCAAACCATATGTTGAAAAAGAAATTGACGACTATCAGAATGGGTTCAGAAGAGGAAGATCTACCATAGATGCTATACACACTGTCAAACAAGTAGTGGAAAAATGTTACGAAAACGGCATTGAGCTACATATATTATTTATAGACTTTAAGCAAGCGTTCGATTCACTAAAAAGAAATGTGCTACTTTTGGACATGAAAGAACTGGGACTCCCGAATAAGCTAATTAAGTTAACGAAACTAGTGATGAAAGACTCCAAAGCAGCGGTTATAACGCATGATGGTCTGTCTGCAGAAATTGGAATACAGAAAGGCGTGAGACAGGGAGATGGACTGTCGGCAACATTATTTAATATAGCATTGGAGGGAGTGGTAAGAGCAAGCTCGATTAACGGAACCCTAAGGGAAAAACCGATTCAGATAGTGGCATACGCCGATGATAGAGCATTAATGGCAAAAAGTAAGAAGGTGCTCAAACAAAAAACCCAACAAATAGCGACAGAAGCAAAGAAAAGAGGCCTAGACATCAACCAAGAAAAGACAAAATACATGAGGATTAGTAGAGAAGAATGTAGAAACGGGAATGAAATAGCGATAGGTGAATTCAAATTCCAAGAAGTAGAGAATTTCAAGTACCTCGGAAATATGATAACTAGGAACAACCGAAGAATAGTAGATACAGAACAAAGAATACAAGCAGGGCATAGGGCCTTTAACAAGTATAAACTATATATGAAGAATAAGAAAATAAGTAGAAGACTAAAGTTGAAAATATATAAAACAGCAATAAGACCAGTAGTGACATACGCGGCAGAGACGAGTAGCATGACGAAAAAAGAAGAACACAGGTTAACCATTTTTGAACGGAAAATCATTAGAAGAATTTGTGGGCCAGTAAAAGTAGAAGAAGATGTGTATAGACGGATGTACAATAGCGAAATAGAGGAGTTTTTAAAAGCAGAGACAATAGTGCGCATAATGAAATCGATAAGAGTGAAATGGTTCGGACATGTAAATAGAAGAGGATATGACTCAGTAATTAAGCGAGTTACAGACTGAAAGATAACGGGGCACAGAAAAAGAGGAAGACCACAAATTACATGGCAGCAACAGGTTGTAGAAGACCTAAGAAGAATGGAGGTGAAGGAGTGGAAGAGGAAGATCATGGACAGAGAAAAGTGGAAGGAAATAGCACAATTAGCCAGATCACACAACAACCTGACATGAATATAAAAGAGCTAAATGGAGTAACTCACCATAAGAAATGAGTTTTCAGAACTCGTAAAAGAGTGGCTACAATTTCTACGAGAAATGTAAAGCCATATATACATATATATATAAAGAAATTCAGTGATATAGGATTAAGTTTACAATATAGTGGACAATTTAAGATATTTTGAAATGTAAATTTATAATCATAACAATAATGCTCCTTATATCAATGTTTTTTTTTGTCAAGCTCTAACAATTCTGTTCAAGGACTGGGGAAAAAATGGCAAAAAAACCTAGTCAAGAGCTTAATTTTATAAAATTCAGGTGTGATGAGGTGATTAAATTATTATAAATAATACTTAAATTTTCTATATCTGTTCTAAACTTGACCGCGTTATTTTCTTTTTTAATGTATGTACATCATTTCATATATTAATCTTTTTTTTTCTATTTTCTTTTTTTAAAATCCTAACATTTTCAAAATCAAAGTTATGTCGTAATTCTTTAGAATGCTTAGACAAAGCAGTTTCCGCGGTTATGTTATGCGTTACAGTGTATTGATGATTATACAGTCGTTTTTTTAAATACTGTCCAGTTTGCCCTACGTAACATTTTATATTTGCATTCTAATTTATATACGACATTACTTTGATTATCTTTTTTAATTTTAGTTTTTAAATTTGTAAATATCTGTGTAAACGTAATGTTTATATCTGATTTTTTAAATTCGTATTTAATTTTGTCACTTAGTCGTTAATGTATGGAACTGTGTGATATATTTTACTATTTTGTTTAGTGCCTGTGTTGTATATTTTATGTATTCGTTTTTTTATTAATTTCTCGTAAAATTCTTTTGGATAACTATTTTTGTCCAAAATTGATCTAACTTTGCTTAAATTCTCTTTCCTAAAATCAGGACGTGCTAATTTAATAGCTTGGTCAACTAAACTATTAATTGCGCTTTTTTTTGAATAGTAGTTTAGGTGTCAGTTGCTACTAGTATCTTTTATGTATCAATTCGTTTTTATATTCGTGTTATGTATTCTTTTAACGTTTAAAAAATTCATAGAATTTTGATTTTCTTTTTCAAACGTAAATTTTAATCTGTCATGATAGGAATTAAATGTGTGTATAACATGATCCATTTTACCTAATGGTATGCAACATATGCAATCATCTACATATCGCTTGTAAAATTCAACATGACAATTTAGTTTATTTTAAGAATCTTGCTCAAGGTCCTCCATTACTATGTTCGCTATCACTGCAGATAATGGAGAACCCACTGCAGTTCCAAAAATTTGTTTGTATATTGTGTCTTTGTATTGAAAATAGGTAGAATTTAAGCAAAGTTTTGCAGCCAACATGAATTCATTTTTCGGTAAATTTGTATGATTTTTTATTAAATCCCATTTTTTATCGATACTAGATAAAGCTAAATCTAAAGGTACATTAGTGAATAATGATACCACATCTAAACTTACTAATTCGTAATTATGTGGTACCATTTTTTTATTTACGTATTTAACAAATTCCCACGAATGTTTTATACTATTCTCTGAATTTCCTACAATATTACTAAGAATTTTTGATAAGAATTTTGATAATTGACAATTTACAATGCGCCTTAAAGGAATATTAGGTTTATGAACTTCAAGTATACCGTAAATTCGCGGGGTTATAAGTATCCGAATAATAAGATAAGTGATTTATAATTTAATCCATCTAAAGCAACGATGTTGCATCGGCTACAAATTGGATACAATCACTCTAATTGTATAATGTATAACTTGTAGAATCAGAAAATCCTTAATTTGCTTCTAACTAAAAAATTGGGGATAGGATGTAGTTACGTTACATATGTAATGACATTAATCGATCGATTGGTATGATGTTGCATCTACCACCAACCAGTATTAGTTAGTCGTCCGCTATGAAAAGATGGAACCTCTATACAAACTAGATATGTTGGCTGTCAGTCTTAATTTATACGAATTTATAGGCGAAACTAAGACTACATTGTCGAAAAAGAACGTTATCCTTTTCCGTATATTGAACTGGTTGATATTATGCGTAGCACTTTCGTACATTATAATAAACTTTTTCTATATCGAAGGAGAATACTATGTTAAAACATTGCAATCCATGTTTTATTTATCTCAAGTAAGTTTTCTTTCTGTTACATACTACAAAGAATGCTATGGATGAAGTTTTCAGCCGTTACTGAAATATATACTGTTAGCGAAGCAAAAACCAACTATCCAAGGTATGTTATGGGATATGTTGACAAAATCCTGGAAATATCGATATTTTGGTGAACGCATTACAAAAAGGACTGAAGGAATACATAAAATTGTGCGATACACACAGGTTTCAATGATTATCGGATCTGTTATAGCTTTAAATGTATATTTACTCAGACCACTAGTTGTCTCAACAAGCGGAATGCCTTTGGAAAGTTATATCCCACAATCAGTAGTAATGGATGCAATTGTTATGCTGTCGCATTTTTACTCTATTTGGTTGGCTATAATAACTGTTATTGGATATGATTTCATTTACGTGTCATCGTGTATTTATGTCATTCTACAATTAAGATTAGTTAAACTGAGAATGCGACAGGCGTTGAACAATTTTAATGAAACCTCCACATCGGTGTTACATCAATGTATAAAACATCATCAGTTTCTCTTATCGTGAGTATTTTGCATTATTGCAATTATTAATTGATTAGACACACAATTATAATAGCTGTATAGATTGCATGTAACCTACATTTTCAGCTTAAAGCCGAACGAATAATACTTAAATTTTAAATAGGTGTTCTAAAATTGGCCGCGTTTTTTTTATTACTTGTATGGTGATCTCAGAAACCATAAGGATACGCATTAGGTTAAATGGACAAAAATTTGCATCTTTATTTATACCTAAGCCTCGTCCAGATATGTTTTTGTCCATTTAAGAAAATACACGGTTTACTATATATATGATAGAATATTAGATAGATAGAAATTCTCCAAACCTTTTCAGCGCTATAACTTTTATTCATAAAGATAGAAAAAAATTTTGAATATTGTTTTTAGGAAATTCAATTTCAAACAACATCTTAAATTTTTAATTTTGCTTAGCATTTTTGAGTTAGCACGCAAAGTCTATTTTTTTTAATGGAAACCATAGTTGGCTATGACATATTCTAATAGCGCATTCTTTTCTGCTTGCAATGATGTAAGGGTCGTAGGTAAAATTTCATTAAAATGTTGATAAATTGTACGTTGGTGTTTGAATACAGTCTACAATGGGCCTTAATGAAATACTAGGTTTATGAATTTTTGGTACCTATACCGTAAATTCGTGGTGTTACAAAGTTACTTATTATTCACTTCTTTGAAACTTGCTTGTCTATATACATAATTACTATTTAATCAACAGGTAATTAGTTGATTATTTTCACTTTGAATTTTGTTTATGCGATCTTTTTGTAAATTTATATGTGGTTTTTTCACATAATTGAGAATTTTGTCGATTGATAAATGGAAAATATTTTTAAAAACAATTCTTTATTTTTAAAATATAAAAGTTGAAGTTTACTACTATATGAACGTTACAATCTAACTAAACTATATTATATTAAAATGAACTTCTTCTCGTTGTTATCTCCTACGTGCTTCTTCATGGTCACCGTATCTTGTATGTAGATGACACCTTATATCCATGTGACTCGAGTTAATTTTTTTCATTTCATAAAAAAAATAAATGTTGAGATAATAACGCGAGCATAAACCGTACATAAAGGACACTCGCAATAAGAGATCCTTAAACTACTTTTCAAACACTAAGGTAAATTAAAAAAAAGCGCAAGTAATAGTTAAATTGACCAGGCTATTAAATTAGCACATCCTGAATTTAGGAAAGAGCATTTAAGAAAAGTTAGATCAATGTTAGACAAACATATTTATTCAAAAGAATTTTATGAAAAACTAACTCATACATCAACGACTTAAATGGCTAAATTAAACATGAATTTAAAAAATCATATATAAATATTACATTTACACCTAACAATAACAGACGACTAAATATCGTAAAATATCGCTGGCATCGCCTCTTAAGGCTAAGATTAGAGCGGTAGTCCTATCACTAGATGACCATGCGTTCGCGGCTGCAGCTGCTTCAAACTGTTTTATGTAAGTCAGCCAAGATGTTTTTCCATCAAATGTTGGAGGATTCATTGAGTTCCTGGTGGCAACCCTTGATTCACCTTGTATTTCACTTGGTGTATTCCGCTGTAAGTTTGGTAGTTGCACTTGGACCATTAGTTCTTCCATTATTCTACCTTTTCGCTCTTCTAGTTTACTGCCCATATTACCTTTTATTATTTCATCCAAAATTCGAAACTTTCTTTCAACTGTTTCGGAGAATTCTTCAAAATTCCGAACATTTTCTAAGAGATTACCTTCCAACGATTGAGTCTTTTCCTTGAGCTCTTCTTTCATGATTCTGGAATTTTCCAGAATTCTTTCCTCGATTGTTCTTGCGCTTTGTTCTAACTTATCCACTATTAGTAACCTTGCTGAAGTTACGCAATATATAAGCTCCTGCATAGACTCGCATGAGCAAGTGGATGTGTTATACACCGACTTTGCCAAAGCTTTTGACACGATCGATCACGGCATATTGTTATCCAAACTTGCTTGGCTGGGTTTCTCAACCGGAATCACTGACTTGATAGCTTCCTACCTTGACAATCGTTCCTGTTACGTCTGTTACAATGGTTATGACTCTACAATATTTACTGCTTGTTCCGGCATGCCGCAGGGCTCCAACTTAGGACCGTTATTATTCAATGTTTATATTAACGACTTACTGCATAGGTTGGAATGTAAGGTATTAGCATATGCGGATGATTTAAAGATCTTTAGAAAAATAACGTCGGTGGAGGACTGTGAATTTTTGCAATGCGATCTATACATTATCAACGACTGGTGCAACGAGAATAGGATAAAGATTAGTATAGATAAATGTGCCGTGGTAACATACACTACGTTAAACAATCCCTTATTCTACAGATATAATTTGGATAATATCACTATTCCACGGCTGACTGAGATTAGGGATTTGGGTGTTCTCTTTGATCAGCGCTTGCAGTTTTCACGCCACATCGCTACCATCTGTTCGTCGGCCATGCAGTCACTTAATTTCATTATTAGATCGTGTAGAGGATTTACAAATACGAATGCCATGAAAATGTTGTATTACGCTTTTGTTCGATCTAAACTGGAATATGCATCTTTAATTTGGTATCCGCGTTATACGTATCAAACGTTGCAGTTGGAAAGAGTCCAGAAAAGATTTTTAAAATATATGACGTTCAAGATCTGTGGCACCTACCCTCCGCGGGGAACTGATTACAATCATCTTCTCACGGAACATAATTTTGTCTCTCTTTCTAGCAGGAGAGAATCTAGCAGTGCTAACTATATGATAAAGTTAATAAATAACCAAGTTGATGCACCGGAGTTATTGTCATTGGTAAATATAATCATACCCAGATATAGCACTCGATCGACAGAAACTTTTTCTATACCCAAGGCGAGAACCAATGTAATGAGTAAGTCACCTATAGTGCATATGAGCAGAAACGCAAACAAGATTTTT